>JARFIW010001380.1:12097500-12290000 GCA_036346225.1 Platerodrilus igneus | reverse complement strand
CGGACGTTTGAAACAAAAGTGCTGATAATTAACTGGACAACGCTTGGTAACAAGCCTCAGAATATATATCTTCTAGAATCTATGTGTTATTATGAACATTATACTTTAATTTTTATTGGCTGAATATTTACGAATTAAATGCTTTAAAATTTATCTGTTTTATTATTAATTTATTAGGCTTGGTGTAACAAGAAAAAATACGTTACACAGCCTCTTCCCAAGAGAAAAATTGAGGTATGGAAGAATTTTTCTAAAAAAATTTTCGACTGAAACTTCAAAATTACTCTTATTAACTGTATAAACCTCTTACAACTCACAACAAAACAGCACAAACTTTAACTATAACTAACGATGAGTTTAACAAAAAAACAGAATCATTCACTAATTGATATGGGGGAATATTAATGCATGGGATTGAGTGATTAGTAACTGCGCGTACTACACGCCTATAAAGGGACAAATTCGGGAAGTCATAATCAGTATATACGTCAATCAGTTAAGAATATTTAGGGGAATCTAACACTCAGTGGATGCATGTCATCTATAGTTACAAACGCAACAACCATATCAAAATAAAAAAAATTTACCTGAAGCGAAAAATATTTTTCTATAAATTAGAACTGTAATAAACAAAATCGAATGTATAACAAAATTACTATTAAACAAAAATCTGTACAACGAATACTCTTCTCTAATTTACTATATGTGTCTTAAGGATTTATGTACATAACTCTCCAAGTGCTAATTACATTTAAACTAATCGATGAATTTAAGAAGTACCAAAAGCTGTTATTTACGAAGTCCATTCACGAAACAAATCTCTAATACTCGAGAAACAGACAAAGTATTAACAATACTTATTCATCAACAAGATACCTTTGATCTTTGAGTGAGCACCTCACAACATTATCTGTACGACTACTATGCTACAGACTCAACTAAATCTCTCAAAAATCCTACAACATCAGTGATTCATCACCAAAGAACTCCAAAACCACTAATAAATCATACTTTGAGCCTACTGGGAGACATCCACCAGCAACTCACAAAAAAAACTCTTCATGAACTCTCTTAGCTCATGTACACTCTCAATAAAAAATAAGCACATCAGGCCTAGTCTCAAACTACTAAATCAAAACTCAAGCATTCCTTTAATGCTTAATACTCTATCACACTCTAACTATATAACTGTATACTCAACACTTTACTAAACACTCTCTATAATCTCCATCATGTACCTCATAACTGAATACGCACCTCTTCACCGAATACATATTCATCTCTATATACCTGCAACATCTCTCAACATATGCTGCACTCTCAAACACCTCAAAAAATATATCATCATTCAAAATCCATAAACATATCCTTGTCGTCATCAAAAATTATCATTTAACACATCCTTGTCGTCATTTAACACATGCAACATCTAAATCAACAAACATATTAAGCTCTATTACTACTAAAACAAAAATTACTTTAAACAAATCAAAAAATTTTACTAACTTTAATCTTGTCCTACTTAAGAATTTAAAACATGGACCAAAAAGAATTACTACTGACATCAACTATAATTAGAAGTACTTAAGGATCAGAAACATTTTATCATCTTCATTTTCACCTTCATCTGTCGCAGAATTATCGATACTAAACATTTTCTTAGACTTAAATTTGAAGATACGGATAAATGAAAAAGGGGGAATTTGAATACGAAATTATTTTCTACTTTACTTCATGATAACTATTAATAAATGTTCTGGTACACGCTTACTCTACCCATAATCAAACTGTCGATATAAACTAAAGTGCTTCACAACGCATAAATTTGCTAGTATGACAAGCTCCTCTATGAGCCTCACCTAGACTTATAAACAAAATTGCTAGAATGACAAACTCTTCTCTGAGTCTCATCTAGACTGACAAACTAAATAAGCAAAACGAATCACATCATAACTGACTTCAAATAATCTCAAGTGACAATGCCAAAACTGCTAAAGCGACAAACTTACCACGACCCTCGCATAGACTGACATAACGCTGAGCGACCAACCCTTCCGGAGTTTCGTCTAGACTAACATAACGCTACACGATGAACCACAACAAGTCTCGCACAGATCTAACTTAACTCAACATACTACGTTGTAACGCGACCATAAAAATTGCTACTCAAAACCAATCAAACTAAACCAAAACGTGCTCATGCACAAGAGCAATCTTCAAAACTATATTTCAACAGTAAAAACTTGTGTACCATTAATCGAACAACTAATATAACTAATAAGACTGAAAGATGAATCTATTATCGATGAAATACATACAAAATCAAACAAACTTGTAATATCCATATCAAACAACTTTAACACTTTATCTAGAAACAGGAATTTCGCTACTCAACTTCTGTTCCTCCACTCGTTGAGTTGGACACGACGGACAAGTGATACTAGTCACCCTTTACGACCACAACCATAACAAAATAATCTCTTGAAAGATCTACAGACACTGAAAGTATGTCCATTACGTGAACAATTCCAACATACCAATTTATGCTTAATAAATGAGTTACCTACTCCACTCTTTTCTGTCATTGGGGTAGCAGAATTAAGAACTTGTACTGGGGAATGTGAAGATGTAGGGTATAAACACGACTTGAAGCATTCTGAAATGAACTAGGGTTTTGTTTCTAAAACGTGGATTAAAATAATTAATAGGCTGCTTGTGACTATATGGTGCAACTGAAACAGACTTATGTTTACTTAAAGAAGCTTCTTCTAACTTCTTACACAGTTTAACTAACGTACTAATATCCTCTATCTCTGTAAGAGCAAGATGCTGAATGAAATATGGCAATAAATTTTTCTTGACTATTCTAACTTTAGTGTGTTCTGCAGGAATAATAGGTAATCGGTTAAACAAATTTTCCATATTAGCAATGAACAATACAACTGATTCACCATTCCTCTGTAATCTATTTTGATTTTTCCCAAATATCGTCTTCAGGATGTGCTGGCAAGAAATCTTCCTTTAGTCTACTAACCAACGAACTCCAATCTGTTAATGAACTACGAACGCAACGATACCATACTAAGGCATCACCGGTAAACAATTCAACTGCAGAATTAAACAATTCCATTTCAGATACCTTTCGAGACTGTGCAATGTCACTAATGTTTTCTAAAATTGATATAAGAGAGATGGGTTTCCTGAATATTTTATCGACCAAGATCCAATAGGGACTGACTGTGTGACATATGTAACCGTTGGAATGGGCACATTAGATGCAGCAATAGGATTTATATTAATATCTTTATGATTTGAACTCGTATCCTTATTTAATTTCTCATGCAGATCTGCTTCCACAACAAGAATAGTAGCCAAACTTTCATTTTAAATAACACAATTTCCTCAAAATTTTCTTTAGGAGCTTTAACCGTTGAATTCTACCTGTAAGATGCACTAATCTTGACCTTATCCTTTTAAAAATTGACTCAGCGGGATCATCCATAAATTCTAACAAAACATTTTTAACTGACTCTATACTAGACTCAATCTCTTCTTTCTCTACTTTGAAATCTACTTTATAGTAAGAAGGATCTATCAAACAACCGGTTTATCTGTTTCTTTGGCCAACAACCTTGCTAAAATTTTCCTTTTATCTGAAACTGGTCTTGAATTTTCAATGCCTCTAATGTTCAATTCATATTCTAACTCATTTTTAAGTAAATGTACGATGCTATAAGTTTCTGCCATAATTAAATATCTTAATATCTCTAACGTAACTCAATTATATAATTTTTTGAAGATGAAATCTCAAACAAACGAATGTCCTAACTATATAAAGAAGAACCCACTATAAACTGTAACAAACTTTAACAAAATGAAACTAAAAGAAGACGTTACTAATATCAAAGCAAACCTCAGTCGGTGAATATAAGTGTGATGAAAATAACTACTAAATGTTCCAGCCTCTAAGTGAAATTATTCGAGCCTCTAACTGAAATTGAGTCTCTAAATGAATTTCGAGCCTCTAAATGAATTTCCAGCCTCTAAATGAAATTGAGCCCCAGTATGAGCGCAAGTGTAAGTGTAATAAAAACAGGGTATTTATAAACTTTTGTAAGTTTATTACCCTTTATCCTCGTGACTATCAGCTATATACTAAAACTCTCTATTTTTAATCTGATATCACTAGGTCGAGATTTTCTTCTTTATACCCAAGCCCAGGGTAATGTCAGATGGAAAACGGCTTTAGACAAAGAAAACTCTTAGGGTTAAACGGCTAGTAGAGTGTTAGCTCTGGGTAGATCATGAGCATGGGTCATGGGTGGATAATCGACCAAAAATATTTTTAATAGGCGCCACCGTATTTTTAATACAAGTGCCAACAAAATTTAACTGTGTTTGTATAAGGGAATGCGGAAACCTTATCTTAACACCACTATCATAGCCATAAAATTTGAATTTCACTCTTTATCACACACTTACCAAAACCTCAACCACCAGATGTCAAACAGTTGTCTCAGCTTTACCTGTGAACAAACAAAACACCACATGGACACTATTTGTGTCTTCAAAAGCATATGCCAAAATAGAATAAATGAATTTAAACATCTGTGAAATACTAAAGGGATTCATTTTCATTACTCTGTCTTTTTACTTAAGGAGGATTTGCTCTAGTTTTCTTTTCCTAATTTAAATGTTGTATAATAAAACTTCTTTCAAAGGAAACAAAATGAATTCTATTTATATGTAGAAATCTGATTAAACACATGTGACTGCAATATATATATTTACTATCTTGTCTTAAAAATTTTTATAAAAGAATTTTAGTGAAGTTTAACCTTCAAAATAAATATGTATTAATTGATCATTTCTATAAAATTTAGTTTAAGCAAACATGTCATAATTTATTAGATCATAACACATGAATTTATTTTTACTTATAATCATTGAAGCGCTTCCTTGACCATTTACAACAAAGATTGATCATCAGAAAAATAGCGATCATAAAATGCAACTACTCAAATTTAACTGTAGTCTACACAAAAATATACACGAATTTCAGCACCAATAAAAAGCTTTTACATGACCTGACTGTTTTAACCAAAATGTGAAAATTAAATCAAGACTGCATCTGGCGTCTAGATTAGGAAACAGAATCTATACTATCTTTTTTATCTGACATAAGTTGTCATTTTAAATATCTTAAAACACATTGAATGCGTGTACAAATAACTGACAAACTAGATATTTATTCGTGTGTTATTAACTTTAAAAACTACTTTATATTTTTGTTACTCTAATAATCAACGTAGGAAATCTCATAATAATTTACTATACTTTCAAAGTTACGGAAAGTTTCAAACACTCACGTGTATCCAAATAAATTGCAGGTGCAAAATCATGACGTCTGCTGTTGTATTTTTCCAGTGTATTAATCATCAGTGAGTTTGAAGTACCAAGATTCTTTGTATAATAAACCATTTCTATACGGCGTATTAAATAGATAGAACGAAACCATAACTGCCTGCTTTAAATTATTGCGACGAAAATTTATTATAATTTAACATTGAAAATTGTTGTTGTAGATATGTCCATTAGATATTGCACTAAAGTGAAAGTATTAGTTTAATTTATTGTATTAATCTATACCAACTGTCTTAAATGATGTATATTATCGTTCCATGTTCTCAACTCAAGCTCTTCTTCCTGACTCTATTAGACGCCTCGTGTTTTAGTCGGGCCATCTTGACTTTTATCTCTAGTCTACAAAAAGCGACTTCACTCTCGGACGTTTGAAACAAAAGTGCTGATAATTAACTGGACAACGCTTGGTAACAAGCCTCAGAATATATATCTTCTAGAATCTATGTGTTATTATGAACATTATACTTTAATTTTTATTGGCTGAATATTTACGAATTAAATGCTTTAAAATTTATCTGTTTTATTATTAATTTATTAGGCTTGGTGTAACAAGAAAAAAAATACGTTACAAAATATGGACGAGAAATACAATCGGTACATTTTGGGGGCTCTAAACCTCAAGTTATGGTTTATACTAAAAACCGAATGCTTCCTTGTGTGCATTCTCAGAGAGTCTTCAACATGTCCCTTTGCAATATCCGCCCACTTGCAACCTATTCTTAACATATTACAAATTCACACACAGTACATTTTCTAAGCGACGGAACGGCAACCCAAAACAAAAATAAGACAATGTTTTTCTTAATAGCTACATATCTTCCAAAGATTTTTGACTGTCAAGTTATAAGGTGGCATTACACCGAGCCTGAGCACGGCAAAGGGGCCCCAGATGGAAAGAGGATTGCTTAAAGAGAATAGCAGATAGTTTAATATCCCATGGTTAAGACCTAACTAATTTTACCAAGTTTATTATAGAACTACAAGAAAATTATAAGGTCATAGAATGTTTTACAGTTTCTAGCAATGAAATCACACAAATAGAACAAGACACCCGAATTCCCAAATTAAACCCATTCAAGGGCATCATGGCGATTAGAGAAATTGTGTGGCAAAACTCCTCTGCTCATTTACTTCAAGCCAGAAGACTGTCTTGCTTTTCGTGTAGAATTAAAAGATGTTTGCATTATGAAATTGGATCAATAAGCATTTTGTTTCAAATTAATTTCAAAACCCTTTCTAAAGAATATTTAATTTGTAGTTTAATGGCATTTCTTTACATTATATCTTCTAGCCTTATGGACAGGGCAAAGCCAAACATCAAGATTTCACTAAGATCTTTCCAGAGTTTCGAATTCATATTCCAACAAGACTAAATTACCATGACATTTATACATGTGATTCAACTTCAGATTAAATGAACTTACTTTAATTTAAAGAAAAAATTGGCAACTCTGTAGTTTCCAAATCTAACAAAAGAGTATTAATAACATCTTTATTTGTCCAAAACCAATGATTTTGTTATCGTTAAATTATCCTCCAAGAAATGTTTTAAGTATTTTATAGGAATAGTTATAAATATTGATCAAAGCCTGGAATCATTTTTCTTTGTCGTATCTAAAACAAAATTACTGATAATAAATTTGTTTTTCCAGAAAAAGATGACATTTCTACTGTTGCTTTTGAAGAAATTGATACTACTTTAAATTTGGCAGAATTAAATAATCGAGAGCAGTATACATTTAGTTAGTTGCCCAATGATATTCCTATTTCGTAAAGAAAAGTATTTCCAGTCTTTAAGTAAATTATCAATTTTACTTTCGATTCATGCATTATTCTTTTTAGTTTTTTAGCATTGAGAGTACTCATACGTTTTGGTAATGAATCTGATATCGTTGCTATTTGATTTTTTCAAAATTTACATTGAAGGATATTTTATTTGTACACCTCACTTGAGTTTAATTACCTTTCACTTTCGTTAATATTTAAGTTTTTTAGTTTTATCATTTCTGTTTTATACATTTTTTTATAGTGGAACTAAGGAAACGTTTTGTTGATTTTATATTAAACGCTTCAAGTTGTAAGTTTTATATGTGGTTTTAATACTTTTATACATTTTCTATCACTTTTGTTAATTCACTCCTCACTTACATTAGCAGGTGCTTTAAAAAATACTTTTTTTCAAAAACTAAATTTTGTAAGCTCAAATACCTCAGGGTTTTTAACAACATATTTGTTTAATTTTAGGTTTCAAAATGTGATTTTAATTTTCTATTTTTAAAAATTTTGTTTTCACAAGAACCCATTTTCAAAGCAAAGACCCACATGCATCTAGCATGCGCATGTAAAGTTCTACATTATTTGTAGCCTTGGGCGATTATGAATGATATAATCGCAATATATCGATTATGGCTAAATAATCGACTATTCGATTATGCTTTAGAGATATCATTCGTTAAAAATCATTTGAATAATTTTACATATCAAACATTCGTTACATACAGTTGTATTCATAATCGACATTTCACAATCATATCTCAATCTCTCGATTTAAAATTCGAACTCGGTTGAACACTACAATATATATTTACATTGAAGTGTTTATTTCCGTTAAAATGTTTTATCAAAGCAAATCGCGGTCATTATGAAGTTAAAGTGGAGTTCTAAGTCTTATTTCTAGCATAAGAGCACAGATCTCGTGCTCGTCTGTCGAGCCCCTTGAGAATTTTAAAACCCGGTGCCAATGTCATGACCATAGAATTGGGTGGACAATGTATTTTATTCTAATTCGGTTCTGTCTGTCAGTATTTGACTTTCTTGTAAATACGGCCAGTTTCTCGCATACCACCAGATTCGTACGAGTGTGTATTGTAGTACGAATGAAGATTTGAAATTATGTCTAGAGGAAAAAGTTCAGTGGTGTGGGATTTCTTTAATCTCACAAAAGAGAATGCATATGTATTGTGTAGTTTGTGTAGAAAGGAGTTTAGATATTTTAAAAATACTACCAATCTTAAGGAGAATTTGAAAAGAATTCACCCTAGCTGTTTATTAGCGCATCCTACAAAAGAGTTGTAGAGTAATGAAGAAGACGATATGGCCTCTTTGCCAACTTCTGGCACAGAAAATTGCGGTTTTGAAAGAGCATCGTTTGTTGTACCATCGACCTCAGGTTATGCAGTGGTGTAAGGTTGTTCAGCAAATGTAATAACAGAACCCACAATGTCGCATACAGTCCAAAAATTCACCAAACAATTGTTTGTTTGGATCCTTCAGAACAAAAGCAACCTTACCAGAAAAGCAAATTAAAGATTTAAACTTTTCTTTAATTAAAATGGTTGAATTCGATTATCAATCGCTGCGGATTGTTGAGGACAAGGGCTTTCGGGAGATCATTAAAAAAACTCAATCCTCTTTATCAAATTCCATCCCGAAAAATTTTAACTACAAAATTAATCCCCAGCCTTTATGAATGTGAGCTAAATAAATTACGCCAAAGATTACCACCAGTTGAGTATCCTGGGGTGACAACAGATTTATGGACGTCGGACAGTAACAGACATTACATTACAGTTACTATTCATTTTATACGTAAGAACATTATATTGAAACCAAATATAATTTTAGTTACGAACTTAAATTTATATAGACGATACACAGCTACACTGCAGAACTTTGAGTACCAATGAAGTAAAAAGCAGCCAAACTGGAGCCCAGATATCTTTAGAGCTTTTGAAAATTTTTAATCATTGGAAAATTGTAAATAAAGTTGTGACGATCGTTTCGAACAATGGTGCAAACATAAAATCGGCAATAAACGATCACTTGCATAAACACCATCATCCATGTGTGGCACATACTTTGAATTGATCAGTAAAAGATTCTTTTAGACATAATTCTAATCTTGCAAACAATGTACGAAAGTGTAGACAAATTGTAGGGCATTTTAAACACTGTTGTAATTGTCGGAATATGTAGTTCGTACTCAGGAAAAAGGTAAAGTGCATTAACAACACCTATCTACGTAATCCATTTTTATTACTCACTGCTCTCCTCCTAAAGCCTGCTTTACACCTACCTATAATCTAAAGTAGTGTTTAGATGTAGGTAGGTATCACAACACCTTCTATTGTCGAAAAAACATGACTTCTTACGTAACTAGCAACGTAATTTGGTGCATGTCTTATTCTATTAGATCTACGTACTAAGGGTGTATCGCTACTATTAGTAGGCTGATTTTTATTACTTTCATTATCAACACTTGCACTTTGATTATGTTCACTGTAATCACTTTTGTCCACTTCAGTATTATTGTTAGTACTTAATGTAGGTATTACATTTGTATTTACACTATCTCCTAAATTTACAGTACTTTCAAGATCTGATGATTTTGTGAATACAGTATCATCAGTTTTGGAATCAATATAGGGAGAAGCTATCACATCAGGATGGAGATTTTCACCCACTTCCCACACATTTGATCAATGTGCCGTTTATACATACGGCCATCATCTAATTTAATCAAGAAATGTAATTTACCTAGTCGCTCAAAAACTCTACCAAATACCCATTTTGCATTTGAAGAATAGTCACGTACTGCAACTCGTGATCCAATTTTAAATTCAGGTACTTTAATTTTTATTGTGTTGTAATCAGTCGTATCTAAATTTGGTTTAATTAAGTCAATTCGAGTGCGAATTTGCCTACCCAAAATGAGCATAACAGGCGAATTGTTAGTTGAACAATGTGGCATTTTTCGGTATTGTATCAGTAATTTCGCAATAGGTAAATCCAAATCTTGTCTCTCATTTTTCATTGCCCCAAGGCTTTGCTTAAGAGTTTGTATGTAACGTTCAGCTTGCCCATTTGTAGCCGGATGAAACGGAGCAGTGCGCTTGTGTAAAATACCATTCATTTTAAGAAAGTTTTGGAACATTTCGGAAGTAAACTGTGATCCATTATTGGTTACCACAGTCCTTGGTATTCCAAATTGTGCAAATATTCTTCGTAATATTTTAATGGTTAAATTTGAAGTAATTTTGTTCATAATATGAATTTCCGGCCATTTACAATAAGCGTCAACTAATATTAAAAAATAAACGCCATAAAAAGGTCCATCATAGTCAATATGAACTCGCAAAAATGGTACAGCCGCAGGTTCCCATGGATGTGTTGGAACTTTGACTGGATTATTCTTATTCACATTGCATTCTCGACAGTCAGCACAAACTTGCTGTATATCACTATCGATTCCTGGCCACCAACAGTAGCTTCTAGCAAGAGCTTTCATTTTTGATATTCCGAAATGTGCAACATGTAATTCGGCTAATATGCCCCGACGTAACGAACAAGGAATCACAGTTCTGTGGCCCAGCATTATACAATTTTGCTGTAATGTAAATTCTGATTGATTTATATGAAACCTGTTCAAACTCTCAATGCTTTCTCATGATTTTAATCCCTGTAACAATGGTTGTAGGGTCCTATCATTTTGTGTATGTTTAGCAATTTCCTTTACAGTTAAAGGTAAAGTCTCGATTTGATCTATCTCGTACACATCAGATGCCTCAAACAAGTAAGTTTCCTCTGAATTAGTTGGCAATCTTGAAAGAGCATCTGCATTTCCATGTAACTTTGTATTTTTATATTTGGTATCATAATCAAATGTTTGCAAAAATAATGCTAGTGCTGCATTAGTGTAGCACTTAATATTGGTATACCCTTATTAGTTGCAAAAATGTGTACTAACGGTTGGTGATCTGTATATAGAATAAATCACCTACCACACACACACACACACACACACATATATATATATATATATATATATATATATATATATATTTTGATAGAACATTCGCATAACGTATATAATAGAATACAATTCCTTATCAATCTGTGCATACCGTTGTTGCGTTTTTGTCAAAGTTTGTGATGACGCAAACGAAATAGGACGTTCTGTGCCATCGGGGAAAACATGAGAGTACTACACCCACAGCATAAGGACTCGAATTCGTAGCTAAAATTATAGGTAATGTAGGATCGTAATGGCACAACACTTCTTGGTCTTGAAAACGTAATTTAATATTTAGAAATGCTTGTTCACAATCTTGCGTACACTTAAACTTCACATCATTTTGTAATAGTAAGTTTAATGGTTGCAATAACAAGCTCAGATTTTTGAAAAACCTACCGTAATAGTTAACTAACCCTAACATTGCCCTCACTTCAGATTTATTTGTAGGGCGCTTCATATTCTGTATTGCCCCAACTTTGCTAGTAAGTTTGTGTATGCCACCTTTATTAACTTCATAACCACAGTATTCAATTGAATCTTGTAAGAAAAATGATTTACTTAAATTTATCTTAAGATTATGATTACTGAGGCGTTTTAGTACAGCTTCTAAACGTTCCAAATGTACTTCAGCATTTGGTCCCGTAATTTTAATATCGTCAATGAATACACTGACCCCTTCAATGCCCTGTGATTTCTTTTCCATATCCCGCTGGAAAAAAGCAGGTCCGAATGCAATTCCATACATAAGTCTTGTACAAATGTATAGATCTTTGTGTATTAAGTGTTAGTCGTCTGGGTGAACAGGCATGTGTAAATATGCTTCACTCAGATCAATTTTGGTAAATTTCTCACCACCAGCCATTGTTGCAAATAGTTCATTTACTGTAGACAATGGATGTACATCGATTTGCAAGTATTGATTTAGAGTAACTTTAAAGTCACCGCAAAGTCTAATTTTCCCATTTGATTTTACAACCGGCACTACGGGTGTGGCCCAATCCGATGTATTTACCTTCTTTAAAATACCATGTTCAACCAACGCATCAATTTCCTGCCCAACTCGGGGTAGTAAAGCAAAAGGAACAGTGCGTGTTTTTTTTGAAAACTGGCCTTGTATTTGCTTTTAAATTTAAACGTGCTTGTGAATCGGTTAAGCATCCTATGCCAGGTTCGGTAACCTTTTTGTATTTTTGTAATAAACTTGAAACATTAGTAATGCTAATTTAACATATACTTTCCCAATCTAACTTAATTTTATGAAGCCATTCTCGACCGAATAAACCATCCCTATTTGTAGGAACAATATAAAGATTAAAATTTTCTGTAACATTCTTATATTGCACCTGTACAGTAATATAACCCAATACATTTATTTTAGTATTACAGTAAGAGATAAGTGTTACATCACTTTTTTTAAAGATTTGTGATCAAACAACAATTTGTATTTGTCAAAGCTCATAATTGAAACAGCTGCACCTGTATCCAACTCAAATGGTACTATAACTGAATCTAATTTAATCTCAATAATAATTTTATCTCTATTGTGGTTTTTAATTTGCAAAATATCCTTTATTTCTGTTTCAGCATTTGTAACGACACCAATAGTTTTAACCCGATTGGCCTTTTTCATGCAAACTGATTGCACATGTCCCTTCGTATTACAATAAGTACATGTAATATTTATTTTATTGCACTTACTTGCTAAATTACTTTGACTACCATAACGAAAGCATTTAACCCTGGTACCACTAAACCTTTTTGTACTCACCTTGTTTATGAGACTACTTGAAGTAAATGGTTTCCTTACCGCACCCGTATGACAACTGGTAGTTGCTTTAACCTGGTTCAGCTGATTAGAATTCTTGATAACTTCTTGACGTTGTTGAAGTTGTCTTGAATATACCTCCGATAGCTATTGCTATTTCTACGCCTTTGTCCAAAGTTAAGTCCCTGGTTTCCAATAACCTAGACTGAATACGTACTATATACAAATTGGTTGCATAGTGCAGTTCTTAAGAATTCACCAAACTTGCAGTTTATTGCTAATTTTTGTAAAGCACGTAAGAATTCCTGAATTCGCTCACCTTCGGCTACTTCCTACTGTGGAAACGAAACACCTCCGCAATCTCGAGCGGTGCAGGATTGTAAAACTGATCCAATATCTGTACAATTTCATTGTAAGATTTTGTTTCAGGCTCCTCTGGAGACAATTTATTGCAAAGCACATCCTAACTATCACCACTCATAAAATGAAGTAAATAAGGTACCTTTGAGTGTTCTGCAACATTAAAAACTTTAAAAGCGACCTCCAAACGTTTTACCCAACGATTCCATTTGGTATGACGCGTCAAACAGCTCAACTGTAAAAACTGCTTGTACGAAAGCATTTCCAGAATTTTGAGTACTTGGAGTAGTTTGCACATTTTGAATATTTGTACTTGTACTATCTGTAGGCATTGCAGTTGTAACTTTCTTTTTTTTTAGGTTAGAAATTTTTTTATTGCATAATGCGTACATTTTTAATAAGTATAACTTTGCACTATGGATACCATCCCATCCTCGTCGCCAATTTGTTGTAATTGTCGAGATGTGTAGTTCGTACTCAGAAAAAAGGTAAAGTGAATTAACAACACCTATCTACGTAATCCATTTTTATTACTCACTGTTCTCCTCCTAAAACCCGCTTTACACCTACCTATAATCTAAAGTAGTGTTTACATGCAGGTAGGTATCACAACAAACACAGTGCTCTTGCTGTTGAAAAACTGTCTAATATGCAACAACAAATGAATACTTTACAGTTAAACGTAAAGCAGGATGTAGCTACGACATGGAACTCTACATACTTAATGCTACAAAAGTTAGCAGACATTAAAGCGCCAATTACTGCTGTAATGTCCAGTTTGTAAAAAGCTCCTCAAATGCTTGGTGCAGAAGAATGACTGGCAATAGAAGGTTGTCTTCCTGTCCTGAAACCATTTGAACTGATGGCAATAGTGTTATCAGGCAAAAAATATGTGACATTGTCATCGATTATTCCACTGGTACGAGGCCTTTAACATTCACTTAATAAAGTAAATTGCATCACAACAATTGGCGATGAACTGCGGCGTGATTTACTTACCATAATTTCAAGACGGCTTGGATTCTACGAAAAGGATAAAATTTCAGTCAAAGCAACCGTTTTAGATCCTCGCTACAAAAAACACTGATTTGGATCTCAAGAAAATGCGATAATGCTGAAAAATGAATGTTAGAAGAACTTGGAGGGTTTTTTGCGAATGCTACAGTTCATTTACATTTCCAGTGCTCCACCTGTAGGTACTACATTGGCCAGGAGGCAAGTTTTTTGTTGCCTGGAAATTTAGAATTTTGCCGAACCCTTGCCGTTCCAGGCAAGGTAGGGATCTTTAACGAGCGTGACAACACTCACACACGGGACCTCCATTTAACCTCTCATCCAAACGAGGGTGTAATTTTTGTGAAAAATGCTCACCTGCCATTTTTCAAGCAGTCGGCCGTGTCGGAATTTAAACCTGAGACCTTGGGATCCGTAGTCTTACGCTTACTACATTGATCCACGGCGACGCCTGCGAATGCTACAGCAGACACAAATAAAACGGCTGTAGTTGAAGTAGATAACGGATTCAAAGATTCATCTGACATTGATATGTTGTGAGAATTTTTCGACAACAATATTGCAGTAATGTTGGCACCTCATCCCCCCAAAGCAAAAGCTATTATTATTATGGTAAAACAATATTTATCAATGAGAAATATATCCCGTTCTGATAATCCGCTTGGTTTTTGGGATGCCAACAAAAGCTTATTTCCAAAATTGCACAGAATGGCTTTGAAAATCCTTTGTGCGCCCACAACTTCTGTACCTTCGGAAAAGGTATTTTCAAAAACTCGTATGATTACCACCATAAAAAGAAACAGACTGTCACCTAAAATATTAAATTCGTTGTATTCTTAAACTCTAATTTATAAGTTTTAATACATTATTTGTTGTATAGTATGTTTTATCGTATTGCATTTAGATTTAATAAATAATAAATATTCTTTCTTTTCTGAATCCTTGCATTTCCATTCGAAGCAAGCGTTGCATGTAGAAGCGTCAATTTAACGATTACTCGTATAAGCATCATTCATAATCGAAAATTCGAATGATCATTCGATTATTTTAAACGATTATTTCGATTCATTCGATTATTAAAATATTTCAATTATGTCCAACGTCAATTATTTGCAAGACCGAATACATATCACAAAAATTTGTATTTCTTATCAATCAAATCAACAATTTTTTCTCTTATCCTTACAATATATGAATAATACCTTATAAGCCTTAGTAAGAAGGCGTCGTTTTTTTCTTTGTCCTTCTTCCTCGTGGTCTGAAACAGGTTCATCATTTTCATCAATACTAAAGTCGGAATCTACATTGTCATCTCCTTCCTCTTCGGCTCTTAAAAAGATTATAATATACAAAAGTAAAATGTCAGTCGCAACTTACTCATATTCATTATCTGTAGCTGTTTCTTGAAAACCACCATAATTAACTTTATAAAACTCATCCTCGCATTCCTCTTCTTCGTTTAGAAGTTTGGCCATACGATTTCCAGCATTGGTGCGACGGCCTCTGTCCTTCATTTCGCACGATCTTTCTAACACACTGATAACAGTACAAAATATAAAGACAATTACGATAGGTTTAACAATGAAAACGGTTAGCAAGAAAAATATCAAATTTGGCTACTAAGAAAAACATTAAGGAGAAACAGTGTATAGAACTTTTACCTTTAAACTTACAAACTTTACCAAATTTAAGTTACACTATGAGTAAATGAATTTGTTGCTGTACAGAACAAACTAAAATAACGGATATAGGTGAGCAAAATGCACAAACAAGCTGAAATAAGAATAACCGTAAAGGTGAACAAGATGACAAATACAATTTGGTACAGCGCGCACCCAAAGGAAAAATTATTATTAGTATCTAGCTCAACCACTTGAAGCGCTGTAGTTGCAACTAAATATATTTCTTGTCCTTGAAATACTCATAAAAATTCCATACGTCATTACTGAAGATTTTATGATGTTACCATATAATTGATAAGAATTTAGTTTTGTGCGATTAATAAGCATTGCAAATAAATGTGCTAAAAAGATGTATTCAATAGAAATTTGAGTATTTTATTTTCTAGATAGTAAACGGTAAAGTCCTATTTACATCAAAACAGCTTTAATGCATAAGCTAATTGGATTAACTGTATTTTTCGTTGTACCTATAAAGTAAATCAATTCACAGTGTAGAAAAAATAAATAAAACGTTTTCATAATATAATAACTATTTTTGTAATGTTTGAGTACATTTAAAATATAATTGAATTGTAAATCCAACTTAATAAATAGCATTAGAAACCATTATCAATTATGGGTGGTCAATACAAATTTATTAAATTAATTGAATAACACATAGATAGTATGGTAGTTATATTTAGGTATCTGGTTAGTTGCTATTCTTAACATTATTGTAATTTATCAGACTATTATATTCAGTTTTATATTGATTAAAACATTATAGTTACAAAACTTACTACAATTTAATCAACATAGAACTAAAAGAATTCTTTATAGAAAACGAATGAATCTCTGAAACCTGAAGAATTTGCAGGTGATCTTTCTCCTAAAAAAGATCTTGATTCTGAATGGTTATATAAAAAAGAACAACTTTCTAGAAGAACTGGACAAATAAAACTGGCAGAGTTAAAGTAAGACCATGAAACTTAAACTACTTGTGGATTAATTATCGCCTAATAGTATATACGAACACAACACCGACTATAAATAGGAATTGAGTTTGCTTTTTAATATTTTTTATAAGCCAAAGAAACTAAATATTTGTATGATAAAAATCAACTATTAGGAAACAGCATTCAATGAAAGTACTGAAATAAATTTTTAATCTTTAAAACTTTTGTTTAAAGCCTACAAATTTAAAGTGGTCATTGCTGAACAGAACGAAAAGCAATTCCTAACAGCTGTTTTGCAAACTACAATTTATTAATGAATTTCTAGAGCTTGTTAACCTTGAACAGCGTCGGCTCAAGAATTATATACAACAATTTATAAATCAATTTCAAGGACTTGGTGCTTATCAATTTAAGCCGATTAAGGCCATGTATTACGAACATAAAATAAACCTTCAGAGTAATTAACTCACAGTTAAGATATTACTAGGACTAATATTTACGTAAATATTGTAGCGGGCTACTACTACCGCGTTTCACTAATTTAAAACAAGTAATAACAAGAGTTTTAATTGCTCACTGTTCACAAGTCTAATTAACAGCATTAACTAAACATTACTTTTGTTTTAGGTCTTATCTGATATTTCGATTGAGTAATTTTTATTTTGGAAAATGATAAAACTTCGAAAAGTCGATCTGTAAATTGCAGCTCCGACAATATTTTAAAGTTTTTAAAGGATGCTGGCCTATTTAAGATCATTATTAAACGTAAGAAGACGGATGCTGTTTCTTGGAGAGGAAAGGTGTTTGTGTTTCATGTTTTAGTTTAGCAATAATAATTATACAATTTTATATCACCGCGGGCTACATATTCCATATAGTAACATGTATTAGAAATTAAATGTAATAACTATTTTATAGAAATATAATGATACATTGTATTATGGAATGTAATGTAATAAGTGTCAACCGAGTTCGTACTTAGGATTAGAGAAGAGATAATTACATTGTAACAGATGCAAGTTGATACAAATACTTATTTATAAATACTTAGAAATTAATACATTGTATGATTATCAAGAAACGGATAAAAACAAATTTTGTGGTTTCTCACAGAACGAAGTAAAAACATAGGCTTTATGTTAAATGTAAGAAGCTCTGCCTTTTACTAAGTCTTTGAATCTCGTAACTTTCGCATTGTTGAAATTCAAGTTACGCACCATTAATTATTAATCATTAAAAATAGTAATTTTATTAATTTAATTCAGTTTAACTTGTAGTTAAAGAATATGAGTGTTTAAGTTATTTGTGAATAAAACAAGTTTTGATAGTTTTAGTTCTTGAATAAATTTTTTTAAAAAGACGCTTACAAGAACCCACAATTTATCTGGCGCAGTGGGAACGGATTCCAGAGGGGCACTATTATTTCCAATATTAAAAACTGGTAACCATAAATTTTAATTCTTTGCTGGAACAGAACCCAAAGATTGGAAAAATACCGAACAATGGCTATGAAACAAGCAATCAAATTATTGTTAGAACTAAATCATTTTCCTTTATATTTTTTTTCAATTGTATATATCTCGCGTGGCTTATTAATAAGATACGATATTTAAATTCGTAGACTAAAATAATATCAACTACCTATCTGTGGTGTATTTCAATTGTTCATTTATCAAATGTAAAATTAATAGACCCGTTAGTTTTGTTAGTCGGAATCTCATAAAAATTCATTATCATTCAACTGCTCAAAATTATTGGGTTGTTGTCAATTTTTTAGCTGTTTAACACACATTTTTTCTAGCAATTCATCAGTAGTATCAGAATCACTTCCTAATAGTATATACTGAATATGAGCATTTTTAAATATTTATCTGGCGGTTAAAATTTTATTCTCTGCTTTAAGTTTAGGTTAAGCTAAGTGATGGTTTAGTGTGTAAACCTTGTACACTATAATCGCAATACAGAAGTTGTCCTTAACCTTCGAATAAATTATATTCCGATGATTGGTCAGAGGTGGTAGTACGTGCCACTAGAACATGTTTTATTTCTCATCAATTTTCTAACTATTTCCCAGTAACTTTAATATTTAAACTGAATTACCAACCTATAGTATGTTCACTAACATAATAATTAAGAGGTTAAGTACATATTTATTGTTTGGTTTTTGTGAATTACTTAAGGTAGTGTAATTTATTCGAACTTAAATTAATATAAATCACGTTAACAATCTATAGAAGATATACAAACAAAAAGTAAACATTGAAAAACGGTTACTGATTCTAAAATAACCAGAAATTGTTGATAAATGATGTGTGTAAGACTATTTAAGGTCAATAAAATATTTGGCAATCTTCTACATGATCAATAAATTGTGTGTTATACAGTTACAAGGAATGCTTTTAGCGCCGGACTATCTGCATTCATAATACTTCAAAGAGTACTTGAATATTATTTAGTATTGATGATACTCTTTGAACAAGCACGCGCTTAGGGGGTCGACTAACGCTGAAACCATTGATTAATGATAAGATGGACACCTTGCCGCTGTCAATAAAAGGACCATGTTTATAAGTTAACATTTCATGCATGCTTTAGGAAATGACAGGTCACTTGGCGGCAAATTTAAATTTAAAACAGCGGTAAATTTGAATTTACTGAATACTGTATTGCAAGCCTAAATTTAAAAATGGTAACATTTAGTATTCTTTTAGTTAATTTTGAAAAATAGTTTGAGACAAAGTGTTCTGCATTTACTATTGATTCGGTAACTCTGTATTAAATACTAAATAAACATTATTTCCAATAAAGAAATATTAGTTTTACCCTGATTTAGATACTAAATAAATAATTCAGATATATAAATATTAGTTTTCAGTTGTTAAACTAAACCACCTTTATACATAAAACCTATTCAATAAAATAGTAAATTCACCTGTTAAACATTACAAGTAACCGGCAAGGCAGCATTATATATATCAATCTCAAAAAAGCAGCAGGTAGACATAAAAAATTTACTTCAATGGTTAAATAACTGACGGTTTTACAATAAGTACCAAAATCACATTGAAAACAACGCTCTGACTACAAGATGTAATCAGATTACCTTAAATAACTACTACATTATAAAATTAAAAACATTACCTTTAATAAAAAACCGCAAAGCGAAATGTTTCAACCATTCATCTTGAAATCTAAAAACAAAGTCCTCTAACCCTTGTCGACTAGATCGATCGTCGCTAGCCATGCGCCCCTTAAAATGTAAATTCTGATTAGATTTACATTCCTCATCTACTTCTAGGTAATCTTGTGCGGTACTAGTTCCTCCTTTATTTGTTGTTGCAACATTGATTCTGACTTCCAAGGGAATTGCACCTTCAAAAATATAATTTGAATTAGGATCTCGTAAATAATATAAAACTTGGTTTGAGCAGAATTGACTATTAACTAACTAGTTTTAACAGAAAATACATACAAAAAATCAACAGGTGATCTTGAGAATTACTACTAGTCAGTTAAAACATGTATAGTTATATAATACAGTAGGAACCACAAAAGAAGTCTCTACGTCACAGGTGCCTAACTCAATTCAAAACATGTTACATGCCGAAAACCGGCTATGTAAACATTTTTAATTTTAGTTTTGAATATGTGACTGAAATCGCGCCAATATTTAAAAAAAAGAACTTGTGCATTTCCGTAACTTGGGACAGTTGCGTCGGCGCCAGAGAATGCGCAGACGGGAATGGAAAAGTGGCGGTTCCCGACACGACGGCATTAGCCGACTAGACGTCTAACAGTGAGTTTATGTGTCTTTTTTGTCTTCTCTTTCAGGTGATGTAGGTTCCTTTGTCGTATCTCTGCTCTGTATCGTTCCCTACCTATATTACTCCGCCCTACCTACGATCAAGAAGAGGAAAGACAGAAAATCTGGCTTCAACGAGGGCGAAGGCCGAACCACGCCTATCCAACAGCGAAATCAATGCAAAGAAGCATGGCTCTTGCCGCAAAAATAACCGTAATGTCGTGAATGAGCTCCACATTTTTCGTGAATACACTCTATCTTTTCTTTTATGGCGCCTCGGTATTAAAATGAATATTTTTTGTATGCAATACCATTTGAGACGCAATAATGACGTAATATCTTGTTGCGCAATACTATAGACGATTTTTCGCGACATAAACTAACATAATTATGTGTGTATGTGTTAAACTTGCGTTTTGGCGATAAAATTTACTGGAGGGGAAATTGTACGGCACCATTCTATCAGATAATCGAACATACCCTGATTTGTATCAGGTTATGCTTGTGTGTGGTAAACACTTGACTTTTACCGGGTAATTATTCAAAGCGAGGTTAGGAAACTATAATACGTTTTCGCGGTGGCGCACAAGTAAATGTTTTTTAAATAGTGGGGAGATACTTTACTATACCATACTCGAACAATTCAAGTATGTCGCGAAAAATCGCCTTATGTCGTATTTATTATGTTGCCAACTGTCGTAGTGGCTCTTATCAATTACGCCGGGACTTAAACGGTTATACCTTAGACTATAATAGCCGCCTGAATATAACAAACATACGTTTTAGATTACTTAAAAGTTTAAGTAATATATATGATAAAGATAGTAATACGATTTGTACCCGTTTTAAATAAAGACATACGTGAACACGTTTATCTGGGAAAATGACAGAGAAGAGTATGGGGCCCGTATGTTTAGCAGGCGAACCTTTGGTAAAATTATACTTTTTCTAAAATATGATATCTTTCTTAGCTTTTTGGTAAATGGAATATACTTTTTACAATTTTAAAAGAATTCATGAAAATTAAGTGTTTGGTGTGAAGATGTTATTAGTCATTTTATCGAATGTCAACAAGACAAAATGTTAATTTTTCCATAAAGCACGGTTGCCAAAGTTATCGTACAGAGAAAGATTCTATACAGCTGCCGTAAATAGTTTATATTGCAGTTATTGTGCGTTTCTATTCAGATCAATATAAGTAACTCAATTTATGAAAATACGTTTTATTTTAACTGAATTCATTGTACTCATAAAAACAAGAGAACGCCAATGTAAAAATAGTTAAAGCAACTACCTCTATGAAAATAAAATATAAAATATTATATACGGTTTGCAGATGCGCAAAGCTTGACGGAAACTTCCGAATCGGAATTGGGTATTAAAATTTTCAACTTAATTTGTACGAATACAAGTGATGACACAGACGACTTCTTTCATGGTTTCGACTATACTAGTAATTGGTAAAACAATGGGCATGTAAGAATCTTAACCTACCTGTTGATAATTTTCTACAATAGTTGTATTCGTTATCGCTACTAATTAATGTTGTAATTGTTGTAATATTGTTAAGCTTAACTGGCACCGCAACTCATTTTTACTTTTAAATTAAAGTTCGTTCTAATAAAATAAATTCAGAATTTAGTCAAGCCCCAGAATACAATACCAGAAGCGACACTCTCAATCTTGAATTTTTGTGCGCATGTCCCATTTCGGCCATGTTCCTGGTGGGTATTTACTTTTGTTACGTCCAAGAATAATTTTGGGGTTATATCAAGTGTATGTTATTTACGAATTTTGGAGAGTGATTTTTTCACAATTGTTTTTAATTAGGGTTGCTTGATACAAAATACTAAAAACATGAAGAATTAAAGTTTTAGGTTGAATGAGTCATTTGAAGAACTCCATAAATCACAATATTTTTATATGAGATTTAATTTATCTATTGAACAATATAGTATGTGACCCTCGTGCTCTATTTAATATTATTAAGTAAATATATAAATTAAATAAAGAAATTAGAAGAAAATTGAAGATATGTTTACAAAGAATTAATTAAAACTTTGCGCCAAAATAACCACTAAGAACATGGCCGATTTCTGCCAAGGTTACCCAGTTTTAAACATGAATATCAAAGGCGCCGACGGAGAGTGTCGCTTCTGGTCTTGTATTCTGGGGTCAAGCCTTGAAAAACAATAAACACTATGAACGCAAACAAAGCATAATAGTATGTGATGAATTTATGGCATGCTATTCGTTCTTACAATCATATATTTAGTTAATATTTGCGGCAATAGATAGCGCCAAATAAGTAGGGCCGGTTCGTTTGAATTTTGTTCTTCCAATTAGTCTATGATACGAAGGATTCAACAATGTATGGATTCAACCTCCATAGATTAATGATTTCAGGACATATCAAAGTTTATAAACTTCACGCACATTTTACCCGTAACAAGTCATTTTAAAAATGTATACAAAGCTTATGTATATTTAAAGTGACTTTGTATATTTAAAATGTACTTTAAATTGAATATGAAATTACCCATAAATACTTTAATTGATTTTTATGTTAATAAAACTAGTATGAAAGTTTCTCGCGTACTACTTAATCTAGGATTGCCGAACTGACATTTGTTATTTTTGTTGCATACTTTGTTTCTGCATATATTTGGAGTTGCAGCAAAACAAATATGGATGTTTGGTTTTATTTTATTTAGTTTGTGAAATAGAATTACTATTTATGCTAGAAAGATTATATATTGTGGTGAATAGTGTAAAATCATAGGTACTTTTATTGTACGGAAGGAAATGCAGTTAAAATTAATCAAAATTGCTATTTTAGATTTTTGTAGTTATACATATGTATTTTTATAATGTCATATCCTGGTTTGACATTTGCTCTCATGGTAGGTGTTGCGATTGGAACAGCTATATATTATTATTTCAAATCTGAAAATGCTAATACAGCTTATCAATACTGTTCTCCATCATCACCCCCACCTGTACCAGGATATGATACTCGTACCTCTCGGTATGTATTAAAATAATTTATCTTGTAAATTGCACTGTTTTTATAGATGTAAAAGGCGTAGGAATTCTAATACTTCTCAAAACTGCTCGATTTGTTTTGAGCCTTTAAGACCTTCAAATACTCAACGTATTAGTTGTGGACATATCTTCCATAGTGATTGTATTGCCAAATGGTTTCGTGCTAGTGCTTCTACTACGTGTCCTAATTGCAGAGCGCAGATGTAACAAATTTACTTTTGTGTTGTAACATTTGGTTAGTTTGTATATCGGAAATAATTTATCAACAAAAAATGTAATTTCTAAATTTATTACTTACAAGATAGACTGTGCACAAAGTGTTTGTTAATGTTGATTCCTATTGCAATAATATTGCTAAAATGGAATTTACAGTAAAGTTGATTTTTAGTATTTATTATCAGTTAGGATGTTAATGAACATGCAAAAAAATTCGAAATTGTTTAATAATTTTAATGCTTTATTGCTGGTAATTCATTGTGTAATACGATTTTGTAGACTATTATTATTATATAATGAGTGAGAATGAATAGTGGAAACTTTCATAATATAGTATTAATTTTAAATTATTGTAGATTAGGTGTGATGTTTGAGACTAGATGAAGCAAAATATATGTTTTGTATCCAGTTTAGTTTGCTGAAACAATTGTTTGTTTTCTCGTTTTAAATCGACATATTTGTTGTAGGTTTAGTACATCCTTATACAAGCAGGTGCCGCTTACAAATACACGGTTTGTACTAAAATCCTTGTTTCCATACATTCTTATGTTACATCCTTTTTTACATCACAAATGCACTTACCCAAATTATGTCTAACTCGATAGATAGAGTTTAACGTTTCTGGAAAGATATGTATGGTTTATTGGGAGGTTAGCTGTGTTTTCAAGACGGGGTATATGGAATTCTTATTTGATTAACAAGCTACATTGATTAATGATTTTTCCACTTGGTGAGTATGTTCATAAGAAAGGAATACATGTTAGTTATCTTATTAGGATCAAATAATACACTTAAAAAGTGGATATAGTGAATAAACAGGTCAAGATTATCTACGGTTATTGGAGTTTATCATCCAAAATTTCTAAAAGCAAGTAATAGACTGTGCACATGTACAAGTGGTTCTAAGACGACAGCTAATCGTGTTAAAACATTTACAAAACTTTTGTCTACTGTGTTTATGGAAATTGCACACGCTGTTAATTCTTGATTTGTCTTATGTATTCTGAGGTATGTGGTAGGTGATATATCTATCTATTGGTATGCCTTGTGTAACAAATCTTCCAGTTAATGGAATTTGTACCAGTCTATTCGAAATCATACGTTTGAATGTTTGTATTCTTTAAAATTTTATAGCTGTACTTTTGATTTATTGAAATCAAACATGCGGTATATTAATAATTGAGAAAACTACATAGCTTTTATGCAAATCCATTGATTGAATTTAACATTTTATAACAATATAATTACAGGTTTTGTTCATATAGGATTCAAGCTATACACTACACGTGGCATCTTGTATTATACATTAATGTTATATTTTCTATTCTTCCTTTGCGGCAACACATGGAAGTTCGTGCTGCTATCATCTGGATTGACATAATTGTGTATATATTATTGCAACTTCTGCCATTATCTGTATTCGATCGTTATCTCTATTCTCTAACCTCGTCGTGACTTTTTAAAAATGTAAAGAATCATTACAGAAGAATAAATGCCTAACGTGAAGTATTATGTACAAATTTCACGTGTGTTAAGCAGCCACTTACAATTACAATTTTTTGGTACTAATTTTTATAATGGCACCTTGCAAATTTAATAACTCTTGGCAATTTGTGTTACCAAGTGAAACTCTAGAAAGCATATAGTCTTGATTTCAAGGTATAATGCAGTTGTTTTTATTATGAAATAGCATATAAAGGACCTTGCCAAAATAGGGACAAAATGGCAAAAAAATACAATGTTGACCAAAAGTTTAAAATTTGATATATTTGAAAAAAGGAGAAACAGCATGACAAGTCAGGGTCCGGTCTGGTCTGCTCAATAAAATTACCAACTTTGACAAGAATTCCTCTCCACCTGATTTAGTTGACATCCTTTGGTGTTACAGTCTTGGTAAATAGTAATCTTTTTGATCACAGTGATGTCCGACTGTCTGAACCGAATTTGTACGTAACCATCATTTAATACATTAAAACTTAAATTTATACAATCTTTACAAAATATTGTACATTGGATCTAAGCTGTTATGACAAAATGAATGTAATAAATGATAAAGCAACTTATTATAGTCTAAGAAGAATTTACATTGCTACGATATCGTCCTTCGCCACATGCACAACGATCAATTGCCTGCTGATCGCCACCTCTCTGTGCCTTTAAAATAATTTAAAATTAACACAATTATATTTATGCCTCGACTAGCTCAGTGATGCCCGCACAGAGTGTACGACGATAACAGAGAACTTTTACTCCTTTCCAACACTCAATATCTCCGCATAAGATGAACTGAATTTACCAAAATTTGTATAATGAAATAAATAAGATTACAATTTACAAATCTTCGCCCTTTTTAATATCATTTGCTTTTTATAGAATTTTTAAATCAAATTGAAATAAATATTTCTATCAAATTAGCACTTTTCCAAGATTATAGCTTTTTACACCTTTTTATAGTAATTAAAGCCAGCAAAAAAAAATTGTATTTTTACCACGAATAGTTTCGTTGAACATTCAAAGAAATGTTCCCTTTCTTAGGCATACTTTTACGTACCAACCAAATTTTTGTTGACCTTTTACACAAAATATTAATCACATGCAACTTTTTAGAGCTCGTCTCCAAGTATACACATTATTTAAAATTATAAATGTAACATACTATAAATTGAAAAGATAGTCTTCACCTTATATTCCTCCTATTTTTCTCGCTGGAGCTTCCTGTCCCACATCGGTCGTTTGTTCAGTAGCTCGAAGTCGTTAACCAACAGCTTAGCGTGTTGTCCCGGTACTTTGAAATATTTACCAACAACTTGGTGTCATCTGCCCAATAATTTGAAGTATTAACCCTAGAGTTCCACTTGGAATATTAACGTAGTGCTCTAGTGTATTAACCCAGTAATCAAGTATATTAACGTCATTCTCTAGTATATTATTAATGTCGTTCTCTATTGTATTAATTATTAATGTCGTGATCCGGTGTACTATTAATATCGTGATCCAGTGTATTATTAGTGTCGTGATCCAGTGTACTATTAATATCGTGATCCAGTGTATTATTAGTGTCATCCAGTTTACTATTAATATTGTGAACCGGTGCTGTTTATTTCAACGGCAGAATTTTATACACTTATATCAACGCGCACTTTACTGTTTATCACTTATAATTATTGATTTATTTTATATTTCAATCTCTTTAACTTATAACTTTCACCAAATTTTATTTACGTAATAATCTTGTTTCAACTATTACAGTCGGCGCGTCGATTATGGAATGAAACTCCTTTATGTTCTTCGGTTAGTTTTATAGACAAATTTTTTCCCAAATGTTCCACGTGTTTTCATTGGTTGACATCCCGCTATCAGTCATTTGTCCATGGAAAAGGCGTTTCAATGTTTATTTGCAAGGTGTTGGTTTCTAGCGGGTCTAAATATATACGTTCTAAATGTCATGTATCTCGCAACTTTGTAAAGGGACTTATTAACAATTGTTCTTCCATGCACGTTTCAAACTGCACATATATCGGAATTTTAATTTCCATACTTTAATTACATATGCTTGTTTTGTTGAGTATGGCATTTTTCTTTACGTCCTAAACTGCACGTATTTCTGAAATTTCAAGTGGGATTTGTTTAACGAATGGTATTTCGTGTATGTTGTAAATTGCACGTATCCCATTTCTTCTAATATTCATACTTTATCTAATATGCGTTTATTGACTTCTTTTACACAACTGCGTTTAGAAAGAAATTTCATTTCACGATTATTTTTCTTCAAATATGTTGAACTTGCATTTGATTTTAAGCTAAAAAATGTCTTAAATGTTCTAAAAATGATTGGATTGCCTCCACAATTATTTATTTTTGTGAATGTAATGAAGTTATTACCGAATGAGCTTGCTTTGATTAATTGTAGCTTGTTATTTGATTTTATACAGGGTGATTTGTATTTTCTTTTTGCATAATGGATGAATTATGTACATTTGATGATTTAAAAGTTTGGTTTCATGATTTTTATGATATTTAAATGAAGTATTTTTCCCTTGTTGACTTATATGACCTTAAATACTACAATACGCTTATATCATACTGGGTGATTATTTATACACACGCAATTTGCGTATTTGCATAGCAATTTAATGAATAAAAATACGCTTGTATTTTACAGGATATATATATATTGCCGTGGGCTCGGAGATTAAACTTTTCTGCTTCTTCACTCTCATCAAATAATTTTCAAAAATACACAATCTTTAAAAAAAATTTTCTTACCCTGTTACTTTCTGCTTCAAAAATCTTCAGCAGCTTCCCTGGCTAGCTCAGTTGTGCCTCTTCTCGGATACCTAAATGTACAACCTTTCTTCCTTCACACTCGCACGCCATTCAATAAAATCACCAAATAATACAACAATCATACAATCTTTTATTTACCGCTATTTACAGACAAATGTATAAAAACAGTTTGGTACACTAATTACAAACTCAAAATGTGATATGTTTTTAAAGTCCTTGATTTTCTACTTATTTGCAAACAAATTTAATGAGATATGAGTAGATGGGCCCCACATATTACCCTACATTGACTGTACACTGGAGTATGGTGAGCTCATAATAACCCAGTTTATTTAGTATATGCCTTTTACCTTGCATAGATTAATACAAAATTGATAGACCAGTTTACCCTTTACAATCCAATTTATATTGAGAATAAAATTTAGTAAGTTTTAAATACACCCCCTTTCAATATTTAAACCCCAATAAATTGTCCAGTACATGTATCTTTTCCAATAAGTTTATATAACCATAAATAAACCTCAAAATTCACTCACACAGCACCAAAATTTCACAAAAGTTTATCAGACAACAGGAATTTGAAATAAATTACCTGGAGAATGCTTCAGGCTTCCATTCCTTTGACGACGATCCCTAGAACACCTTGGCTTCGTGATCATGCGCTGTGATACTCAGCGGATTCACTGATGATAATAACCCCATTTGCGAGCGAAGCGTCTCGTTTCATAGTACCATTCCATATCAGCATACAATCCTGGTTGTTTGTGATGCTTACTCCACATATGTTATGCTTCCATTTATAGATTTTCTAGCTTAGTATAGTAGTAGCCAGACCTCTATTAATTTAATATACACTACACGTATTTCGCGTTAATAAATAGAAGGCCACTACTGATAAGTTACACGTGCTAGTACTATATTTACTGTATTATTAACATATCTAATACTCACAAAAAAACTCTACTATAATGTTGGTCTATTGTAGTAAAGTAATATAAAAGCGACGAGAAGATTAAAAGACCCTTAATAATTTCCATTCAGTATTTATATTGTTTCAAAATGCTACCCCCTGACACACTTCACGTGAAAAGCTTATTTTCAAATTTAAATTGTACAAATTTTGATACACCTGATAAACACGAATTTTATCACTTAACTTAGCGACTCCATAGGCTCGTATTAACCATATTTGAGTTGTGCTTAATTAAATAAAAAAAGCTTTACGATAAATCTATTATAGTGGACAGTATTTTTATTAAAAAGATTGAATAAACTGAATAACAATACCGTGCAACATAACACATGTGCATCGATAAATAAAACTATCTTACAAATTTCAATGTGAGAGCAATACAACCACGACCCGCCGTTGCCATAACGAACGTGCTAATCCGAGCATGGTCAAACCGCAACTGCCTGGTTCTTCGCGCAAGCAGCCCCTTCTTCCTTGAACAATGTAAGTATGGTTGCTCGTCGCTACCATAAACTGCCCGCGAGCACCAAATCACTCACTTCACAGTAACTAATCTAACACTTACAAAAAATCAAATAATAAAGTCAAAGATACAAACACAAGCGTATGCAACATTCGAATCTTAAAAATAAAACTAAAGATAATAATTTTCGTAATAACCCTTAAAAAATTATTAACATCAAAAAAATATCTACTCAGACCAAACTAATGTCTAAGTATCCGATTCAATAGGAAGAATCGCAATTTTAGACACTGAAGTGACAAAAGTGCCATTTTTAGTTTTTAAGTGTACAACTCTAACTTTATTGTCTTTACCTGGTATAACCTTAATTATACGTGCTATCATCCACTCTAATGGCGGTAACTAATCATTTTTAATAAGAACTAACATACTTTCTTTTACATTAGGCATAACCTTTTTCCATTTTGATCTGTTTTGCAACTGGCCTAAATAGTCCCTAGACCAAGCCTTCCAAAAAGTATATTGTAATTGCGTACAAAGTTTCCAAAATTTAAGTTTGTTTATTGACACATCTGAAACATTACCTTCTGGAATACAAGCTAAAGATTCACCAATTAAAAATGGCTTGGCGTCAAACAAGACAAGTCTGATGGATCTTCAGTAAGGGCACACAATGGCCTTGAGTTCAACATGGCTTCTATTTGAATACAGACCGTGTTAAATTCCTCATAAGCCAAATTAGTCAGTCCAATTACTCTTTTTAAATGATATTTGAACCCCTTTATGTTACTCTCCCACAACCCCCCAAAGTTTGGGGTATATCGTGGGATAAAAGACCACTTTATACGAAATTCCCCTATATAACTTTGAAACTGCTGATTAGTTTTTAAACAACTGTATAATTTCCTCAACTCATTATCAGCTCCTTTGAATGTGCTCCCATTGTCACTAAAAATTATTCGCGGTACACCTCTCCTACTTACGAACCTCTTTAAAGCATTTATAAATGTCTCAGTTTTCAAATCTGACACTACTTCTAAATGAATTGCTTTTGTTACAAAACAAACAAAAACTGCTACATAACCCTTTGTAAGAATCACTCTTCTGACTCTTAATTGCTTAATATAAAAGTGTCCAGCAAAATCCACCCCAACTTTCTCAAACGGCCGAGCTATATTCACTCGATCGTACGGCAAACTGCCCATTAGCTGCTTAGAAGCTTCAGACTTTAACTTCCAACAAATTAAACATTTAGCAATAACACTTTTAATTTCTCTAGTTGCATTTAATATCCAATATCGCTGTCTCAAAACTGACAATGTTAACTTTACACCGGCATGCAACAACCGTAAATGTTCGTTATTTATAATAATTTTTGTTATAAAACTTTTAGTAGGTAGAATTATTGGAAATTTATGTTGATACGAAAGTGCACTGTTATGCAGCCTCCTCCTACACGCAACAATCCTTGCGAATCCAAAACCGGATTCAGTGATAATAATTTCGAATTACGAGATTTGCCTGCTTTAATTTCTGCAATCTCTTTTGTAAAATACTCCGTTTGTACTTGTTTTAATATAATCGTACGCGATTCATCTATCTCTTCTATTGTTAAATTACTAGTTTTTTTGTTAGTTTTATTCCTACAATTGTAAATAAAACGCAAGCAATATGCCAAAACTCTTTTCATTTTCATAAAATTTGAAAACCTTTCGAACAATGTCAATTTATCTTTACTCTGCACTACAACATTCACTACGGGCTTCATTTCTGGCAACATTTCACTAAACTCGGACGGTCAAGGTATTTGTCAACTGTACAATCAAGTATCCTAAAATTCAGGACCCTTCCACCACAAGATACAATTTTCTATATTGCGTGGTAAAACTCCTCTCGAAACAAGATCAGCAGGATTTTCATTAGAACGGATATAACACCACATAAATTCGGACGTTAATTCCTGAATCAATTTAATTCTATTGGCGACATAAGTATTAAGTTTCCAATATTCTATTTTCAACCATGCTAACACAATTTTTGAATCGCAAAACAAAAAAACCTTTTGTATTTTATCCTTCAGCATACCAAAAATTCGATTTATTAATCTTGCTAATATCAATGCCCGTTTAATTCTAACCGCGGAATGCTTGTTTTATTTTTCAACGATTTTATTTTTGATTTGGAAGCTAACAATTTTATTTCCACTGTATGACTGGCCGTAACTACTTGCACATAAACACAAGCACCTTGTGCAATTTGCGAAGCGTCACAAAATCCAACAAGTTCAATGGAAACAGCCTCGGAAAAATTTAAATATCTATTAATTTTAATTGCCTGCATGCACCTTAATCCCTGTGAAAATGATTCCCATTCCTCTTTCAATTTATCAGGTAATTCTGTGTCCCAATCCAGACCTGCAGCCCATATTTTTTGCATCAATAATTTTGTCACAGTAATAACTGGAGCCAAAAACCCAAAAGTATCAAATAACCTGGCAATAAAGCCCAAAACAAATCTTTTGTTGCATGTTGCAGGAACAGGTTTCATTCCACAACTCATTATAAATTGATCCGTATTTACATCAAAGGATAGACCTAGGGTTTTCAAAATACTCCCCTTTTCGTTAGTAATATTTGTTTCTTCAAAATGTTGAAGTTGTCGTGGAATATTTCGTACTAATTCCACATGGTTGGAACACCATTTATGTAATTCAAATTTAGCTAAACCCAGTAATTTTATAAGTTCAGCTTGAGCTTGCAACAAACTTTCCTTATGATCTGCACCAAAAAGGCAGTCATCAACATAAGTATTAAAACGCAAAATAAACGAGGCTAAAGGAAATTCTGTTTCTCCCTCAATAGCTAATTGTAATAAACATCTCGTTGCTAAATGAGGACTGGATTTCAAGCCTAAAGGTAACCGTTTAAACTGCATAACCTGCAGCGGTTGATTTCTACTCTCTCTCCAAAGAAAATTTAAAAGTTTTCTGTGTGCGGGTTCTATCGAAATTTGCAAATACATCTGTTTTATATCCGCCATACAGACGTACCTATAAGTACGGAATAAAAGCAAAATGTCAAATAACTCAGGCTGAACAATATCTCCATTGCACAAAATACTGTTCAAAGAAACACCAGTTTTTGTAGTGGCACTACCGTCCATTACAATTCTAAGTTTCGTCGTAATTTTGTCATCTCTTACTACACCATGATAAGGCAAAAAATACCAATTCTCATTATGTAATGTAAAAGGATCAACCTTCACATCTTCTATAAATCCTCTACTTAGAAATTCCTTAATAAATTGCGAATATTTTAAATATAAACTTTCATTTGCTACAAATCGTTTTTCTAAGTTTTCAAAACGTTTGAGTGCCATAGAAGCCGAATCTCCCAATTGAAACTCTTCTAAATTTACTTTTAAAGGTAAATCGACTTGGAACCGCCCGTCAACTCTTGTAAATTTATTTACAAAACACTGTTCTGCTATTTCATTTTCAGTCAGCGATTTTTGGTCATTTTTAATAAAAACATTTTCGGTTTCCCAAAACTTTTCCATCAACTGATTTAAATTTTCATCAGCATCAATTACCACACTATGTAAGGACACTGCGTGCAAACTAGCACCACATCTTACTTTTGTAGTGAACGGCACTTTTCCACTCACAAAGTAACCAAAATAAGAATTCTGAAAATTAGGCTGATCTATGCCCATTTTTATATTTTGCGGAAGCAAAACCGAGAAAAAAATATCTGCACCTAAAAGGATGTCTACCTCAGCTGACTCAAAAAATTTGTCATCAGCCAACGGCAAACCCCTTGGCAATTTAAAACTGCTGAAATCAAAACTTAGTTGAGGCAATTCAACTGTAATTTTCGGAATAACCCCGAAATCATGAGAAATTTCATAATTCCCATATCTCGAACGAATCGACAAGTCGATCCATTCTGAACACTCTGTCGAATTATCACAAATACCAGAAATTTGAGTTAATTTCTTTGTACGACACGTGTCTAATCCCAATTTGTCACGCAATTTAACTGTAACAAAACTAGTCTGTGAGCCTGAATCTGACAAGGCTCGTGCCGAAAGTAATTCACCTTCAGCGTTTTTTACTAATATTGATGCCGTAGGCAATAAAACAAATTCTGAAATAGTAGACTTTACTGTAGTTATCCCCTTCGAATCCCGACACGGTCCGCTTGAAAAATGTTAGGCGAGCATTTTTCACAAAAATACACCCTCGTTCGGATGAGAGGTAAAATGGAGGTCCCGTGTGTGAGTGTTGTCACGCACGTTAAAGATCCCTACCTTGCTTGGAACAGCAAGGGTTCGGCAAAATTCAAAATTTTCCAGGTAACAAAAACTCGCTTCCTGGCCAATGTAGTACCTTCGGGTGGAGCATTGGAAAAATCACATGTAATGTAGTTATCCCCTGAGCAGCTACCACATTATCTACCGCATTTAACTGAACATCCTTATGCAAAAATGTGTGATGCTCCTTGGATTGGCATATAAAACATTTGAGATCAACAGAACAGGGTTGACCCACATGTACATTTAAACATATTTTACACACTGTGTTTTCCGAAATACACTTTTCCCTTTCCTGCATGCTTGCATTTTTAAATTGATCACACCTAAAAATTGGATGACCTCCATGCTTGCAAAATTTACAATTTACTGAGTTTGAATTCACTCTTTGTCTGCCTTTCTCAATTTTTTGCTTAAAAGATTTACCAGAATTCGGTACAGCAGGAATAGTGTTAGTTACAGGTTTAAAATGTGTTTGCTTATTAATTGTTTTACTATTATTTTGAAGTTTGATACTCGATTTAGTTAATTCCGAATTCAAAGCCCTCCTATCCAAAAATTCTAAAAGTTCTTCCAAGTTAGCCCTAGAATTAGGTTTTCTCTCATTTTGATAAGCTCGATTGCTATAAATGTCTAGCTTGGAAAGTATAAGATGAACTATCATAGCATCCCAAATTGATTCCCCTAAATTTTTTAGATAAGCTACAGTTTGCCTTATTCTGGCTACAAAGTCCCGTAACATACCCGAGTCATTACAATTTGCAATTGATAAATCCATTAAATCTTTGATATGACAATCAATAATCAAATAATCATCCTTATACCTTTTTTGCAAAATATTCAGTGCCGTAGTATAAGAATTATTTTCCACAAGCAACGCAGAAATTAACCGCAATGGCTCATCCATTAGATGTTTGCGTAAATACATTAATTTTTCAATATTTTCCAAATTTGGATTTTTGTCAATAAGAGTTATGAAAAGCTCAAAAAACGATTTAAAACCTTGAATTTGCCCCGAAAACATAGGTAATTGTAAGGCTTCCAATTTAATATTTCCTTTGACAACATTATTTGTGCCATCACTAGAAGATCCCTCAGACCTGCCCTGCAATTTCAACAATCTTTTAAACTTAGCGTAAGTCGTTGTATACAATTTTTCAACCACCTCTGCTTCATCCAAATTATCTTCCACTTCAAATTCTTGCAACTGACAACAAACATGCATAAACTCATCAAAATTACTTTTAATAAGCTCGAATTTAATATTTATTTCTTCAAAATCTAATTCCGCAATAGACATTGCTTCTGCTTCTAAGACGTAACTATTCGCCCTAGTTATGTTGTTCTTCAAAAATGAACGTTCACCTAACAAAGTCTTTTTACCCTTTGTCATGATGATATATATATAAATTTTCGCTCACACAATTTTAATTGCACTGAGTAACCTAATGTTTCTTGCTACCAGTATATAATAAGTAAATATACCTGCAGTTCTTACAAAACCCAACTATTGGTAATTTTGTATAAAACGGAAATTCCAGAACCAACACATTAAAATATAATTGCTTGTTTGGCCTACCTTTCTTATCTCCAGATGAAGACAGCAGTATACTATACCAAGGTCTCTGCTCGCCTCCAATATAACGACGTGCAGGTGCCTTTTCGTCTATCTTTATTTACCGCACAGACAAAAACGAAATGAAAGCTTCTAATTCCTTGCATACACAATTCAAGTTAAAACGTTCGTTCCACTGATATGACCGTTGGGAATTAATCAGTAAAACTTTATACAAAGTTGTAAAGATATGACCATCTGGAATTAAATCAATACAAATTCGGACTGCAATATTTTTAATTTAAAACGTTTTAACAACACCGATTAGAGAATCATTAACACCATAATAAAAACATTTAAAATTCTTTCCAATAATATTTTGAATGCTCAATCGGATTGTTTATAATATGGCGAAAATTAATACCACATCCGACTTCATTGAACAATCATTTAAAAATACGTAATAATTCACTACGCATCCGATATCACGAATGGACCAATAAATATGATAAACACGAATTTTATCACTTAACTTAGCGACTCCATAGGCTCGTATTAACCATATTTGAGTTGTGCTTAATTAAATAAAAAAAGCTTTACGATAAATCTATTATAGTGGACTGTATTTTTATTAAAAAGATTGAATAACAATACCGTGCAACATAACACATAAGCATCAATAACTAAAACTATCTTACAAATTTCAATGTGAGAGCAATACAACCACGACCCGCCGTTACCATAACGAACGTGCTAATCCGAGCATGGTCAAACCGCAACTGCCTGGTTCTTCACGCAAGCAGCCCCTTCTTTCTTGAACAATGTAAGTATGGTTGCTCGTCGCTACCAACACCCGTCTTGAAAATTTCCGAAATTTACTCCGTCTACGTGCCGTACATATCCGAAATCGCTCGCACCTGTCGCGTTTGTCTATGTTTGGAAAACTGTCTGTTCTTAACCAATGATAATATTTTCTGTCGTCACAAATCCCGCCTAAACTATCTTTATCTCTGTCTGATGCATTTCCCTTGCTCTTTAAGAACTTTGTTAGCTTGTTATTCAAACCAAACTGACGGTTGAAAATATTTTCTATGAGGCCCTGTCTTAATATGCTCATAATTTCGACGAATGTAACCTTTTTTTAAAAACGCAGGTGTTTGTTAATTATCGACCGTTTAGCACAACAATTCTTAGATTTTATATTTCGTCGTATGAGATAAAACTGACGTTTGTTTGTTACAACGAACTTTTGCCTTGGAATTATTGATTTTCTTCCCTAGTGGGTTTTCTTATGCTTTTACGTGTTGGATGAAAATTAATTAAAATTAATTATGCGTATTCTATTTGCTTTAAAACTGTTTTTTATGTACTTTTTAACCTTTCAATTATTAATTATAAAAATACGTCAATACTTGTCCGTTCTCCCTAAATGAATTAAATAAATTTAGCACGTAAATAATTTGTTCTTTTTTCTATACAGGGTGGTTGAAATTTTATTGTTTACCCCCAAATTTAACCCTTTGAATCCACAACATAATCCCTGTATTTCAATTCTAAGAAATATCCCCAACGTTTTCTTGAATTTAAATATATTCATTTCTACCACCTAATCTTTCATGCTATTTCTATACACCTATCTACTCACCTAGCACTACCTATACCTATTTATCCAACCTATCACTACTTACCCACCTATTTCTATCTATCTCTAATTATTTCTATCTATCTACACCTATCTTTATTTATAATTAACTATACACCTATCACTACCTTCTACCTAACTATTTCTATCTATTACTAACTCTTCACCCTCTAATTCTATCTATTTTCTCTTTTTATTTTACCCTTTCGTCATTTATTGTCTCTTTAAGTACCTCACTTTTATACTTTTCTAGCTATCTTCTACTTATGTCCCTCTGTTATTTTTAACCTTACCTACTATCACTATCTATTTCTTATCCTATCTATACCCATTTAACTCTATATCTACATCTAACTATCTTCCCATATTTCTCTATATACACCTATCTCTATTTTTAATTGTCTTCCCCTTATCTATCCTATTTCAATTCTATGCTACCATTCACCTATCTCTATATTTTTATCTATTAACATGTCTCTTTATTTAAATCTGACTCTTTTCTTGATCCTCCATGTCTTTCTTCTAACAATCCTCACACACTTCATCCCTATCTTTCCTCCTTTTATTTCTATACTTATCATCCCTGTTGCTTTACATAAAATAAAATCTTCCCTATTATTCTGACTCTTAAATATTTCTTCTTCAGTCCCTATACTTGTCTGTTTCTCATTTACTATTATTCCCTTTTCTGCGGACAAACAAAACGATACTATCTCAACATCTTCATCTTTTCCCTCTAAAGAAAACTCTTCATCTCTTCTAGACCCTTCATGTACAATATTCACCCCGTAAAAATCTCCTAAATTCAAATTACCAAAATTATCTTTGCCACTTAACTCACTTATGCCTACTTTTACGTCTTGTGTGTTACATAATGCTGTTTTCGCCTCTACTTTTATTAATTATGACTCGTTATATTCTAACAATGTTGCACTCGACTTTACCTCTATTTGTTCAGGCTCTTTGTTGACTACCAATTGTACCTCTTCTAACTTTTCCTCATTACATTCCCATGAGTCGATCTCTTTCACTTCTTCCTCATCTACCTCCATAACATTAACACATAAACCCATGTCATCCTCTATGACATCATAACTTGCCTTCCAGCGCAATATCCTATCCCCAATCCTAACTATTTTCTTCTCCATATCTATTATAACACCTAACTTCATCATACAATCGACCTCTAATATCCCTTTAAACTTTAACCCAGGTACAATTATAAATTCCTGTTCACAGCTAACTGAACCTAACTCTACTTTTAAAATCACTACACTATTCACAACAGCAAATCACTTTTTATTCGGCGCAACCAGATGACTTCTTTTTATTGGCATTATCCTGTCACACACTTTAACCTTAATTTCATTGACGAATTCCTCCGATACTAAACTCGCCTCAGCTCCTGAATCTAATAATGCTCCTAAATTTTTTTCAAAAATTTTAATATCAATTATGGGCAAACAAAATTTTTCTATTATTTCTGGCTCAACTTCTTCCTCTATTTTTAAAAATTCCTTCGGATGTTCATACTTGTACACAGTGATGTCTAGTGGGTTGTCCTTGTCTAAAAATCCTGTCCCGGTCTGATCTCCCTACTCAGTCCCGATCTCGCTACTACCTCCGCATATGTCCGTGGTGTGTCTACCCGGTTCGTGCTATCATTTTCTCTATTATTCGTCGTTGTCCCCCTCATGTCTGGTGAACTGTGTTGTCTAGTCACCCCTTGTCTAGGTGCAGGTCCCCTACCTACACTGTTACTCCTGAAAGTCCGTCTAGGTTCCCAATTTTGTCTACTATATGCAAAATTTGTCCCCCGTCTTGTATAATTGTCCCGTCTGTTCTCGAATCGTACTGCGTTTACTTGTCGTTCCCTGTGTTCTCGAGGTCGTCCACTGCTCACATCATCATACCTTTGCAGGTACTCCAAAAACATCTCCCTGTCTACAATGTTTTGCAACGCTACATGTTGCCTCACCTCAACTTCGAAATGTCGTGATAAATACTTGATTATTTGTCTGTCCGTCGATGGTGGATTTAGTTGTTTTGCTATGCTATACTTTCGTATAGCATATTGCTCCCTACTTCCTGCAAACTCCCCTTTGAATTTTCCTGTGATTAGATCGTCTCGTACTTGGTCCTGTCGATGGTCGCTCCAATAACGTTTAAAAAATCTGTTGTCAAAGTCATTATACGTGTCAATTTCCTGTCCTATTAAATTGTACTAAGCTTCAGCATGGTCGTTCAGTAACGCTTTAACAACATTAAGTTTCGCCTGTTCGTCATACAAATTATTAACCAAACCTCTAATGTTATTAATAAATATCCGAGGATTTACCCTACTATCCCCATAAAATTTCATTTGTTGATCCAGCGACATATTACCTGTTACGAATCTTGGACCATCCCCCATCAAAGTTGCTACGTTTTGTTTAATACCGGCCACTTCTCTCTCGACCCTACCTAACTGATCCCTACATGAGTCCGTTACCTCAGTCATTTTAACGTTAATTTCATCCTCACAGAAAATCCTCACTTTTGTCCGTAATTGTCCCATTTTCTGACTTAAACCTCTAATATCACGCTCATTAGTATCCACCCTATTTTCTACTTCCCCCATTTTTACGGTTAAACTATTTTTGAATTCTGAAAATTCTTTCGTCGAATTATCAATTTTCTGACTAATTTGCTCAAATTTCCTATTCAATTCGGAACTCATCTGTTCAAATTTTCTGTTCGAGTCTTCTCTAACCCACTTAACATCTCATTCATCTGATCAAATTTCCTGTTAGATTCTTCATTCATCCTTTCTAGTATTCTCAAAATTAATTCATTTCCCGCTTCTCCCGATTCTGTCCTCGACTGATCCCTACTACCTCCAGCTTCCTCCATTTTTCCTGCTTTATCAAATAAGGCACTATTGTCACTTCCAATTTCCACTCCTTGACTTCTTAACCACTCCTTTCTCTGCATACGTTCAAATCACTCCCACACACACTCAAAAATTATTTTTAAATTTATACAAGACAGAGATTGATAGACCCGTTTACTCTTTACAATCCAATTTATATTCAGAATAAAATTTAGTAAGTTTTAAATACACCCCCTTTCAATATTTAAACCCCAATAAATTGTCCAGTACATGTATCTTTTCAAATAAGTTTATATAACCATAAATAAACCCCAAAATTAACTCAGACAGCACCAAAATTTCACAAAAATTTATCAGACAACAGAACTCAGACAGCACCAAAATTTCACAAAAATTTATCAGACAACAGAAATTTGAAATAAATTACCCGGAGAATGCTTCAGGCTTCCATTCCTTTGGCGACGATCCCTAGAACACCTTGGCTTTGTGACCATGCGCAGTGATACTCAGCGGATTCACAGACGATAACCCCATTTGCGAACCAAGCGCCTCGTTTCATAGTACCACTCCATATCAGCATACAATCCTGGTTGTTTATGATGCTTACCCCACATATGTTATGCTTCCATTTATTGATTTTCTAGCTCAGTATAGTAGTAGCCAGACCTCTATTAATTTAATATACACTACACGTATTTCGCGTTAATAAATAGAAGGCCACTACTAATAAGTTACACGTGCTAGCACTATATTTACTGTATTATTAACATATCTAATACTCACAAAAAAACTCTACTATAATGTTGGTCTATTGTAGTAAAGTAACATAAAAGCGACGAGAAGACAGAGACCCTTAATAACTTCCATTCAGTATTTATATTGTTTCAAAATGCTACCCCCGGACACACTTCACGTGAAAAGCTTATTTTCAAATTTAAATTCTACAAATTTTGATACATCCGAAATTTACTCCGTCTACGTGCCGTACGTATCCGAAATCGCTCCCACCTGTCGCGTTTGTCTACGTTTGGAAAACTGTCTGTTCTTAACCAATGATAATATTCTCTGTCGTCACAATCCCGCCTAAACTATCTTTATCTCTGTCTGATGCATTTCCCTTGCTCTTTAAGAACTTTGTTAGCTTGTTATTCAAACCAAACTGACGGTTGAAAATATTTTCTATGAAGTCCTATCTTAATATGCTCATAAATTCGATGAATGTAACCTTTTTTAAAAACGCAAGTGTTTGTTAATTATCGACCGTTTAGCACAATTCTTAGATTTTATATTTCGTCGTATGAGATAAAACTGACGTTTGTTTGTTACAACGAACTTTTGCCTTGGAATTATTGATTTTCTTCCCTAGTGGGTTTTCTTATGCTAAAAGCATGAAAGCATGAAAATAAATTAAAATTAATTATGCGTATTCTATTTGCTTTAAAACTGTTTTTCTTTATGTACTTTTTAACCTTTCAATTATTAATTATAAAAATACGTCAATACTTGTCCGTTCTCCCTAAATGAATTAAATAAATTTAGCACGTAAATAATTTGTTCTTTTTTCTATACAGGGTGGTTGAAATTTTATTGTTTACCCCCAAATTTAACCCTTTGAATCCACAACTATATATATATATATATATATATATATATATATTATAGTGGTTTTAAAGGGTTAAAAATAAATACAAACGAAGCAATTTCAAAACACCCTGTATAAAGGAACAAACAGAAATTACGTGCGAAATTTATATTAATTAATTTTTATCTAAGTAACGAGGATTAATCAAATTGCACAAATAATAATTAAAAATGTAATAGCTTTGCAAAGAATTAAATGGCAGAAGCCAATGCCATGCATTTATTAATTTAATTGGAGTTAATTGAACAATTATTGATATATAATAAGCATAAAAGCCTGTAAAAACCCAAGGTGAAACGCGTTGCTAACAAACGAATATATCAAGAGGGTTAAAATACCATGAAACGAAGCTCGGAGAATTGTATTTAAAACGTTCCTTACGATCGAACACCTGCAGACTTTTAAATGTCAAGTTCTAATAAATTTGAGTAGATAAACATGCAGATTCTACGTATATTGGAAACGGTTGAATATTTTAGCATGAAATACTAAACAGGGGCTATTTAAAGTCACGTCGCCAGTCCACGTGTGTTTAGACAGCAGATAGTCAAGAATATCGATTTTGTACCACTCAGACCAGGGTAGAAAGGGACAGAGAAAACGCATAAGTAAGTGACACTAATAGGATAGGAGGGATTTGTGAAGCGTCACTAAGTCTACGATTGGTCGATATGTTAGTTTGATTTGAAACAAGCACGAGGATAGTGGAGCGTGATATTCTTGAAATTTTATAACGAGGTATTGAAATTCGCGGATTTGAAAATGGAGTTGAGTGCAAAATTGCGAGAATGTGTGGTGTTAACAGGGGATTTCGCGTTAAGCAGGTATGGAGAGGTTACATTCGGAGTGTATAAATGCTTTTAGAGAACGTGGTGAGGGCCCTTAAGTTTTCGATTGCTCCAAACAACGTATCTATGTATCACGAGTTGTAAGTATTACTAAATCAGTTAAATTATATTACAAGGTGGTAGTCTCTTAATTAAATACGCGGTTAAGTGTGCCGAAATTACATTTTGATAGAGATATCATCTATAATTATAATCAACTCGTGTCGGGACTTTAAGTAATGAAGAAATAATTTTAAATGGAATTTGGTTACATCGGGGAGGCAGCGTTTGCAGTTCAATTTAGATGGAGTTTTTCTAGTAACAGCTAGAAACGACCTGCAGAACGGATAGAAGAAATAGACGGCATCATCCTCAGAGCAGAGATCTACTATAAATTTCCAGGTAACGATTTGAATTGTGACTTTATAAACTGTGAATATTGGGAGAAAGTATGAGAGTGAAATTTCAAGGTAGTGTGTATTATTTACGTATTGAACTTAATACGTGTAAAAACTTTATTATGGTATTTAACTAGAAAGTTGAAGGTGTCTATAAAGCTTTTAAACGTTCCATCAGAACGTGCAATTTTTGTGAAGAGTACATGGCTTTGCTTTGTTATTTGTTTTAAAAGTATGCAAATGCATAATTAGCTGGGTTATTCTGAGCTCACCCTACCCCAGAGTTTAGTTAGAGTAAAAAGAATAAATAAATTATAAAGAGGAATTTTAGAGAAGGTATTATTCAAGGCCCATTTACTCCGGGTACAATTTAGTGTTTAATGATTTAAAAATAAAATACTGGACATTTTAAAATAAGGTTTTCTGAAGTGTAAAGTGATCAATGGAATATGGACTATATTGCATTTCATTTGTAAATAGCTATAAATAAAAGCTTGTATGTTGGTTGTATTTGAGGTTTTATTGCTGGTGCGTGTGTGTACGATTGAGAATATGCGAGTGAATCTAGATACCCAAGAGGAGATCCAAATGAGCTAGCCGGAAGCAGTTGAAGAAGGCCGTTCAACTGAGGAAGAGAGGAAAACGGGTAAGGATAATTTTTTTTTGAATTAGTTAATTTTTGAAAATTTGTTTATTGTCGAATTTGAAAATTTTATAAAATTTTCGAAAATAATTTATGGTTGGTAAGCATCTTACCCGAGTTCCACGGCATAATTTTTAGGCCAAATTGGTGAGGCTCGATTCTTATAAGGATACACAGTTATATATATATATATATATATATATATAAACAGCTGATTTAATTGAAATCTTGGGATACACTTGTTCTATCAGATAAAACTACAGCGTCCAATCCAAAAAAAATATTTACACCTACCCTATATCCCTATCCTATTCCTAACTCTCACTTAATTTTATAAACTGAAATTATCCCTAACTTCATCCTACTTATCCATCTAATCCTATATACATCCTATATACCTATCCTATTTCTAACTTTTAACTAATCTTCACTATACTTTACTTCCCCCTACCTAATCCTATATACCTATCCTACTCTTACTCTATTCCTAACTCTCCACTAATCTTATATGAAATATCTATACTTAACCTATCTTATTTTCTTCCTACATTTACTCTTTATTCTCATCCTAAACCTATTCCTAATTATCTCTCATATTTATCCTATACCTAGCTTTATTTTCTATAACTATACTAAAATTCACCTATCTCTATTTTTTGTTCATCAAGTTATTTAAATCTAACTCTCTTCTTGACCCTCCAAGTCTTTCTTCTTACCATCCTAATACTCTTCATCCCTATTTCTTCCCCTTCTATATCTATACTTATCATCCCTATTATCTCACATACAATAAACTTATCATCCCTATTATCCTGACTCTTAACTATTGTTTCTTCTTCAGTCCCTACACTTGTCTGTTTCTCATTTACCATTATTTTCTTCTCTGCCGACAAACCAAACGATACTACTTTAAAATTATCGATTTTTCCCTCTATGGAAAATTCTATGTACCTTCTAGAATTCTTATGTAATGGAATCCGCCAGAATGAATTCCTTAAATCTACTTTATTAAAAACAAACTTGCCACTTAACCTCATCAAAATTAACTCTGCCTTCAACTGCTCCCAATTTGCTGCTTCTACCCCCACTAACTCTGCATGTTTTTGTACTAAAGCTTGAACCTCTACTATCCTATCCTCTGGACATCTTATTGTGTTGATCTGTTTTACTTCATCATCCTCTACCTCTACTACATTAATATTCAACCCCGTGTCATCCTCTGTGACTTCATAACTGCCCTTCCATGGCACTACCCTATCATTAATCCTTACTACCTTCCTTTCCATATCTATCAAAACCCCTAACTTCATCATACAGTCAACACCTAAAATGCTCTGAAACTTCAGTCCAGGTACAATTACAAACTCCTGTTCACAGCTTAAACCTCCTATATCTATCCTAAGCACCACAACACTATTTACTACAGCAAACTTCTTTTTATTTGGAGCTACTAAATGGCTACGCTTTATAGGCATAATTCTATCACAAACCTTATCCCTAATTTTGCTGACGAATTCCTCCGATATTAAACTCGCCTCTGCCCCTGTATCAAGCAATACTTCTACATTATTCTCAAAAATTTCTAAATTAATAATTGGCAAACATAAATTTTCCTTAGTTTCTGGCTCTACTTCCTCCTCAATTTTGACAAATTCACGTGGATGTTCATATACATTTACACTGAAATCTAGTGGTCTGTCGCGTTCTAAAAATCCTGTCCAGGTCTGTTTTCCCTACTCGGTCCTGGTCTAGCCGTCACCTCAGCGTATGTCCTAGGCGTTTCCACTCGTTCCGTATCTGTATTAGCAGTCCCGCTCATGTCTGGTGAACTATTCATTCTGGTAGGTCCCGGTCTCAGTGCAGGTCCCCTTCCTAAACTATTACTCCTAACGTATGGTCGTCTCTGTTCCCAATTCTGTCGCTGGTATCCGTAACTATTCCCCCGTCTATTGTAGTTGTCCCTTCTATTGTCAAACCTAACTGTGTTGATCTGTCTTTCCCTATTATCCCGAGGTCGTCCACTACTTACGTCGTCGTACCTCTGCAGGTATTCCAAAAACATTTCTCTGTCCACTATGTTCTGTAGTGCTACGTGCTGTCTTATGTCTACCTCGAAGTGTCGTGATAAATACTTAATAATTTGTCGGTCCGTCAGTGGTGGGTTCAGTTGCTTTGCTATGCTATACTTGCGTATAGCATATTGCTCCTACTTCCTGAAAATTCTCCCTTAAATTTCCTGTGATTAAGTCGTCTCATACCTGATCTTGTCTGTGGTCACTCCAGTAGTGCTTTAAAATTTGTTTTCAAAGTCCTGATACGTGTCTATGTCCTGTCCTACTAAATTGTACCATGCTTCCGTTGTCCTTTAATAAAGCCTTTATCGTATTCAATTTAGTCTGTTCGTCAAATAAATTTCCCACTAGATTTCTTACACTATTAATAAAAATTTGTGGATTTACCCTGTTATCGCCATAAAACTTCATGTGTTGGTCCAATGATACTCCACCTGTAGAAAATCTGGGACCATCCCCCGTTAAATTTGACATGTTGTATTTGATACTAGTAACTTCGCGTTCTACCCTGCCTAACTGATCCCTACATGAGTCCGTCACTTCAGTCATTTTTACATTAATCTCTTCTTCACAAAAAATGCGTACTTCGGACCTTAAATGTCCCATTTCCTGTCGAAGACCTGTAATATCACGCTCATTTTTATCAACCCTATTTTCAACTTCCCCCATCTTTACGGTAAGACTGTTTTTAAATTCTGTAAATTCTTTAGTCGATTGCTCAATTTTCCCGCTTATCTGCACTAATTTTCGGTTGGACTCTTCCCTTGCTCTATTCGATTCTTCATTCATTCTCTCTAGCATTCTCATTATCATCTCGTTTCCTTGATCCCCTGATTCCGTCCTCGACTGATCTCTACTGCCTCCAGCTTCTTCCATTTTCGAATTTTTCTCACACAATGCACTATCGTCACTTCCAATTTCCACTCCTTGACTCCTTAACCACTCTTTTCTCTGCATACGTTCAAATCACTCACACACACTCTAACTACTCTTAAATTTATACACACACACAGAAACTCTCTCTCAGATCGCCAGTTTCCTGGAATAAAATCACAAAAATTTTATTTGGAACTCGAGCCTCACTTTTGGGTCGCCAAAGAATGTTGTGATATCCTCCTGTGAATGCGGGAACTGGGTCCTTTCAACAAAAAAATTCTAGTCCCACCAATTGGGCGTCATGAACTGCTGTGATCCTGTTTTCGCCTCGGCTGCTCACCTAATTTTATAAACCTCCTCATTCATAAAATTAAACAACACATTCCTACCACAAACATCAACGTTAACTCTATTTACATCAATATTCAGAATACATTAAATTTTCAAAATTAATATTCAGCATAAAATTCAGTTTTAAAAAGAATTTCAAGATTAATTTTATTATCACTTTAACGTGCATCCAGAATTAAAGTCCTTGTTGGATGCCTACTAATTAATATAACAATATAAGCAGACCGGAGTCTGAGTATAAAGGGAGCATCTACCACCCCTTTACGTTAATTAACCAGGTTCGTCTAATTGAGCTCAAAGACATACCCAAAATTTCATCATAATTCAGAACATCAATACTAAATACTCCTTTCTACTTAAACAAGCAAATTTCATCTTAAAATTAAAATTTTATGGTTAGTACAATTTCACTAATGTCCATTTAAAGTAAATCAATTATAAAGTTATTCAACACACACAAAAATGTCAAACAAAATAGTATAATTTACCTGAAGGTTACTGTCCTCGTAGCTTCAAAGTACATCGTCCCTTTAGTTAATCACCCCATTCCAACTGGATTATATTTACAGCTTCTGATTCTCAACGCTTTTCAAATTTTCTCCATCACCATTTATTTAAAGTTGTTTCTGGGCTTGTCCGGAACTCATCTGTGTATATCTGACCCTTGTTTCGTGGATCCAGACACGTATTTGAACCATTTAATTATTAACACCCCCGAAAAATAGCAAAGAAATTCATGCGTCTTTCACCAATATACGCCAAAACTGCCTACTTTTGTGTATACATTTGTCGTTGTAAATTTTGCTAATTGGTACAGTGATACTAAATTTTATTACCTTGTATCTAAGTGCACTGAAGTACATTCATGTTAGCACGTAAATAACAAACTATTTTGAATCACTAAAATATACGAGCAAAATTTTAAATTATTTTATCAAACTAAAATGCACTGTTTAACATCTTGAATCAAGTCGCGGATGTAAGAGCTTTTAACGCATCGAATAGTCAAAAGTCTAAGAGAGCTTGTTTATATTCACCTCGGTATATATAGCAAAAAGCCTGTCTGTCGGTCTGTTCCCCAAAACGGGTAATTCTAAAGAATTTCTCATGCCATGTTCCCAGTCCGTCGCTCGCGCGTCGGTTTTACAATTTTCACTCGCCCCATTTAAAACTCAGAAATTCACACGGCACGCAAACATGTCCGAGAAAAACTAATTAATTTTGTACAGAAATTGTTGTTTCTACCTCTGATATTTGCATCCTATTTTCAACCAATTGTGACCCTCGTGACGTTGCTTAAATCACGCCTTTTACTATATGTGTCTTTGCTTGACGCATTTCTCTTTCCTTTTCTAACCTGTTCGTATTGGTGCAAATTGATTTTCTTTATTATCGATTATATTTTAGTCCATGTGGACTATCTGGGTTAAATAACCCCGTATCGCACATTCTCGTGAATATTAAGCCCCGGTTTCTCCAAGATTCTTTGAAACCATTTGTTATCTACACAATTTTCGCCGTACGTGATATTTAAACTACGCAGGTGTTCAAAATAATATTAATTCTCAGAGCTTTTAAATAAACCCTGTTTTGTATTTCGTGCTAAAGCATCTGACCGTTTCCAATATCCTTAGAATCGACATGTTTATCTAAACAAATTAAACTGAAATTGCCTTTTAAAATACGCAGTGTGTTCAAACATCCTACTTCTAACTAACACTTCTAGGATTTGCTTTTTATTGGGTTTTACAAGTTTCTATAGATATTATCTGTTACTAACGATTCAATTAACTTCAATTAAAATTGACTTCTATCCTTTCATTTTAGCGAATACAAGTTAAATATTAATTATTATGTGTACACTTTGTTTTACTACCGGTTACTTAAAATAGGGTTCATTAATATAAATTTTGCACGTAATTTCCATTTGTTTAGGAATAATTACATTACACGCAGAGCTTTTAATACTGCTTCTTTTGATATAAAGCGTCTTGTACATGATTTAAATCTCTTATGTTTAATGAAACTAATAAATTTTTATGCTTCACGGTTTTAATAACGCGTATTATCTAATAATATTCATTATACACGGTGATTAAAATTATTTGATGTGATTATTTAATTTTCTACCCTGGTCTAAATATGAGTATTTTATATATATATATATATATATATATTTATCAATAATGGACTGGATAGCATAAATATTTTAATGATAAGTTGTTTGTATATTGGGTATGAAGTCCAAGTAATAAAAGTTGGTGTAAAATTTAAAAGTTTATTTTATTATTCTTAACGTTTCGACTCTTTTCGCCTTTATCAAAAGTATCTACAAATGGAAGCGTTGTATATTAAAGATAACATAGAATATGAATAAGTCACTCACCATATAGAATTAATAATTGTCAAATTATTTTTTTGAAAATGACAGATGATTATGTGACTAACATGATAATTAAAATAAATTTAGATTGAACTTGAAGGGAAGTTTCTTAAAATATTGTATGTTGAAAGTTGAAATGATGAAGGTTCGGTATGGTTGAAGATGATGATGTAGGAGTGTTTCAAGAACATGGACATAACATCAGTGTAATCTTCATATAAAGGAGTTACTGTTGTTTACTGGATTTGAAGTGATTCGAGTTGTATAGAGTGGAATAGAATCTATGTGAGTCTTCTACATCTTGTTTGTTGTTTAAACATTGTTTTTCTTTGTTGATGTGGTAAGATTCTAAGAACAATCTTGTTTTGTAATGTGGCTCCTTTTCTAATATTTCTGTTTCTTCGAATGCGGGAGTATGTTTGGTTGCAATTACATGTGTGGAAAGTGCACATTTGTTGGGATTGCGTTTACAGTCGCTTCTATGTTGGGTTAGACGACTTCTTAACCACTGGGAAGTTTGGCCAATGTAACAAGCCTGGCAACTGCAGACTATCTTGTAGATTAGGTTACTGTCAAGTAATTTAGGTGTAGGGTTCTTTATTTTGGTAAAAAGATTCTGAATAGTATTGTTGTATTCGAAGGAAATGGTAATATCTGGTTGTTTGAGTACCTTAACCAACAGTGGAGTTAGTCTTTGTATGAATGGCAATTTTTGTGCATAATGTTGTTGTGTTCTGTTGATAAGTTTTAGGATTGTTGTTGATTGTCAGAGTATTGGTGTAAATGAGTTTACGTAAGAGTTGTTTGGGGTAGCCATTATTTAATAAAGTATTGAAGAGAATTTTCTTGTTTTGTTTAAAATTGTGGGTCAGAGATCTTCTGTATGCGTTGTTTCATGGCATTGATTGTGCCGACTTTATGTTTGAATGAATGGTTAGAGAAAAATTTAGATATCTACCTGAATTTGTAGGTTTGGTATACCAGTCAAAGATTAAAGAGTTGTTAGGTCCTCTGATGACTATGGTATCGAGGAAAGGTAATCTTCCATTTATTTCTATTTCACTTGTGAATTGTAGATGCTCATTAAAGCTGTTGAATGTGGCTATGGTTTCTTCAATATTGTCGGGTGGGGTTGAACATATGATGTCATCGACGTACTTGACGAGGAATGTCATTTCATAAGGTAGTCGTGGAAGCACAGAGTCTAGAAGGAGTCCATAACAATCTGGCTAATGACAGGTGATATTGGGAGCCCATTGGTGTGCCGAATAACTGGAGATAATAACAATCTTGAAAAGCGAAATAGGTGTTGTTGAAGATAAGGTTAACAGTACTTAGGAAATAATCTACTGAAATTTTGCAGTGAGGTTCAATAGTTGACCATTTTCTTTGATGATATTGAGGATTAAGGTTAGTGGAATGTTAGTAAATAACGATGTGACATCTAGAGAGATAAGAATGTGATTTTGGGAAGTTTAAAGTTTTGAATTTGTCTACGAATGTGAAACTATCTTTGATGTTGTAGTTTTAGGTGGAAAAGCAATTTGAAGTATTTTTGAAATGAAGGTGGCTACCAAATACGTGGGAGTATTTACAGATGAAATGATAGGTCTGAGTATAAGTAAAGGTTTGTGGATTTTTGGTAGTCCGTAGTATTTGCCTGGGATTGCATTGCAGATGTATAGTTGTTTCTTTTCATTATCGTTTAACATGCCTTTATTGTGGAGTAATTTTATATGATCGTTGACACGTTTTGGGTGGTGAAGGTTGGATCTTGACGTAAGAGTTTATAAGTTGTAGTATCAGATAACAATTCTAAGGATTTATCGACATATTGTTGCTTGTTCATGATGACAGTGACAGCACCTTTATCTGCTTTGGTTACAATTAAATTAGGGTTATCAGATAAGAATCTTTTGTTTTGTAGAATTGTGATCTGAATTCGTTTTCTTGTTGGTTGTTGATAGGTTTGTTGGCAAAGTTCAAGATTATGTTGTTTATTTTGCCTCTGTTGATGTCTTTTGTCTTTGGGGTACTTCAGTAGAGTCAAGAATGGATTCTATTCGTCCTAATAGCTTGCCAATGTGAATATCTTTAGTTAACGGCTTTATGTTGAATTTTGGTCCTAAAGATAGAAAGTTTTTATTTCGTTAGGTAGTGGAACATCACTAATATTCACTATCCATTTGGAATTGTCTATAAAGACACGTGACTGGTTTGTCTGTTCATTAATTAATCTTGAGAATTTACTAATATTGATAGACTTGACTTTTCAAAATGACGACTATAACGTATAGACTGTATATAATCGTATGAATGTATAATATGTTGGGGCAAAGCCCTTATAACAAAGTTTATAGCATTGTGCATGTTTTGTAGCAACGTGTTAACATGCTGTGGCTATTTTGGATTTCTAAATTAATAATGAAGGTGGATGATCTTTTCAAGTGGTTGTTTATCCTTTGTCTATTTCTTTGGTTTGTATTGTTTAGTAAGTTGCTTGTGTTGAATAATATATTTTTAATATGGTTGGGGGTAATTTTGTTTCTTCTACATCGTTCTAAAAAATGAATTCGGTTTAGTAGGTTGGCTTGTTGGATGGTGTTATTAGCCCAAATCTTTAGGTAAATACAACGTCTTCTCCATAATATAATTTGATATAGTTATAAAAACCCATTTCTGTAATAGAAAAACACTTCTTTCTTGTATATTTATCAATAATGGACTGGATAGCATAAATATTTTAATGATAAGTTGTTTGTATATTGGGTATGAAGTCCAAGTAATAAAAGTTGGTGTAAAATTTAAAAGTTTATTTTATTATTCTTAACGTTTCGACTCTTTTCGCCTTTATCAAAAGTATCTACAAATGGAAGCGTTGTATATTAAAGATAACATAGAATATGAATAAGTCACTCACCATATAGAATTAATAATTGTCAAATTATTTTTTTGAAAATGACAGATGATTATGTGACTAACATGATAATTAAAATAAATTTAGATTGAACTTGAAGGGAAGTTTCTTAAAATATTGTATGTTGAAAGTTGAAATGATGAAGGTTCGGTATGGTTGAAGATGATGATGTAGGAGTGTTTCAAGAACATGGACATAACATCAGTGTAATCTTCATATAAAGGAGTTACTGTTGTTTACTGGATTTGAAGTGATTCGAGTTGTATAGAGTGGAATAGAATCTATGTGAGTCTTCTACATCTTGTTTGTTGTTTAAACATTGTTTTCTTTGTTGATGTGGTAAGATTCTAAGAACAATCTTGTTTTGTAATGTGGCTCCTTTTCTAATATTTCTGTTTCTTGAATGCGGGAGTATGTTTGGTTGCAATTACATGTGTGGAAAGTGCACATTTGTTGGGATTGCGTTTACAGTCGCTTCTATGTTGGGTTAGACGACTTCTTAACCACTGGGAAGTTTGGCCAATGTAACAAGCCTGGCAACTGCAGACTATCTTGTAGATTAGGTTACTGTCAAGTAATTTAGGTGTAGGGTTCTTTATTTTGGTAAAAGATTCTGAATAGTATTGTTGTATTCGAAGGAAATGGTAATATCTGGTTGTTTGAGTACCTTAACCAACAGTGGAGTTAGTCTTTGTATGAATGGCAATTTTTGTGCATAATGTTGTTGTGTTCTGTTGATAAGTTTTAGGATTGTTGTTGATTGTCAGAGTATTGGTGTAAATGAGTTTACGTAAGAGTTGTTTGGGGTAGCCATTATTTAATAAAGTATTGAAGAATTTTCTTGTTTTGTTTAAAAATTGTGGGTCAGAGATCTTCTGTATGCGTTGTTTCATGGCATTGATTGTGCCGACTTTATGTTTGAATGAATGGTTAGAGAAAAATTTAGATATCTACCTGAATTTGTAGGTTTGGTATACCAGTCAAAGATTAAAGAGTTGTTAGGTCCTCTGATGACTATGGTATCGAGGAAAGGTAATCTTCCATTTATTTCTATTTCACTTGTGGAATGTAGATGCTCATTAAAGCTGTTGAATGTGGCTATGGTTTCTTCAATATTGTCGGGTGGGGTTGAACATATGATGTCATCGACGTACTTGACGAGGAATGTCATTTCATAAGGTAGTCGTGGAAGCACAGAGTCTAGAAGAGTCCATAACAATCTGGCTAATGACAGGTGATATTGGGGAGCCATTGGTGTGCCGAATAACTGGAGATAATAACAATCTTGAAAAGCGAAATAGGTGTTGTTGAAGATAAGGTTAACAGTACTTAGGAAATAATCTACTGAAATTTTGCAGTGAGGTTCAATAGTTGACCATTTTTCTTTGATGATATTGAGGATTAAGGTTAGTGGAATGTTAGTAAATAACGATGTGACATCTAGAGATAAGAATGTGATTTTGGGAAGTTTAAAGTTTTGAATTTGTCTACGAATGTGAAACTATCTTTGATGTTGTAGTTTTAGGTGGAAAAGCAATTTGAAGTATTTTTGAAATGAAGGTGGCTACCAAATACGTGGGAGTATTTACAGATGAAATGATAGGTCTGAGTGTAAGTAAAGGTTTGTGGATTTTGGTAGTCCGTAGTATTTGCCTGGGATTGCATTGCAGATGTATAGTTGTTTCTTTTCATTATCGTTTAACATGCCTTTATTGTGGAGTAATTTTATATGATCGTTGACACGTTTTTGGGTGGTGAAGGTTGGATCTTGACGTAAGAGTTTATAAGTTGTAGTATCAGATAACAATTCTAAGGATTTATCGACATATTGTTGCTTGTTCATGATGACAGTGACAGCACCTTTATCTGCTTTGGTTACAATTAAATTAGGGTTATCAGATAAGAATCTTTTGTTTTGTAGAATTGTGATCTGAATTCGTTTTCTTGTTGGTTGTTGATAGGTTTGTTGGCAAAGTTCAAGATTATGTTGTTTATTTTGCCTCTGTTGATGTCTTTTGTCTTTGGGGTACTTCAGTAGAGTCAAGAATGGATTCTATTCGTCCTAATAGCTTGCCAATGTGAATATCTTTAGTTAACGGCTTTATGTTGAATTTTGGTCCTAAAGATAGAAAGTTTTTATTTCGTTAGGTAGTGGAACATCACTAATATTCACTATCCATTTGGAATTGTCTATAAAGACACGTGACTGGTTTGTCTGTTCATTAATTAATCTTGAGAATTTACTAATATTGATAGACTTGACTGTTTCAAAATGACGACTATAACGTATAGACTGTATATAATCGTATGAATGTATAATATGTTGGGGCAAAGCCCTTATAACAAAGTTTATAGCATTGTGCATGTTTTTGTAGCAACGTGTTAACATGCTGTGGCTATTTTGGATTTCTAAATTAATAATGAAGGTGGATGATCTTTTCAAGTGGTTGTTTATCCTTTGTCTATTTCTTTGGTTTGTATTGTTTAGTAAGTTGCTTGTGTTGAATAATATATTTTTAATATGGTTGGGGGTAATTTTGTTTCTTCTACATCGTTCTAAAAAATGAATTCGGTTTAGTAGGTTGGCTTGTTGGATGGTGTTATTAGCCCAAATCTTTAGGTAAAATACAACGTCTTCTCCATAATATAATTTGATATAGTTATAAAAACCCATTTCTGTAATAGAAAAACACTTCTTTCTTGTATATTTATCAATAATGGACTGGATAGCATAAATATTTTAATGATAAGTTGTTTGTATATTGGGTATGAAGTCCAAGTAATAAAAGTTGGTGTAAAATTTAAAGTTTATTTTATTATTCTTAACGTTTGGCGACTCTTTTCGCCTTTATCAAAAGTATCTACAAATGGAAGCGTTGTATATTAAAGATAACATAGAATATGAATAAGTCACTCACCATATAGAATTAATAATTGTCAAATTATTTTTTTGAAAATGACAGATGATTATGTGACTAACATGATAATTAAAATAAATTTAGATTGAACTTGAAGGGAAGTTTCTTAAAATATTGTATGTTGAAAGTTGAAATGATGAAGGTTCGGTATGGTTGAAGATGATGATGTAGGAGTGTTTCAAGAACATGGACATAACATCAGTGTAATCTTCATATAAAGGAGTTACTGTTGTTTACTGGATTTGAAGTGATTCGAGTTGTATAGAGTGGAATAGAATCTATGTGAGTCTTCTACATCTTGTTTGTTGTTTAAACATTGTTTTCTTTGTTGATGTGGTAAGATTCTAAGAACAATCTTGTTTTGTAATGTGGCTCCTTTTCTAATATTTCTGTTTCTTCGAATGCGGGAGTATGTTTGGTTGCAATTACATGTGTGGAAAGTGCACATTTGTTGGGATTGCGTTTACAGTCGCTTCTATGTTGGGTTAGACGACTTCTTAACCACTGGGAAGTTTGGCCAATGTAACAAGCCTGGCAACTGCAGACTATCTTGTAGATTAGGTTACTGTCAAGTAATTTAGGTGTAGGGTTCTTTATTTTGGTAAAAAGATTCTGAATAGTATTGTTGTATTCGAAGGAAATGGTAATATCTGGTTGTTTGAGTACCTTAACCAACAGTGGAGTTAGTCTTTGTATGAATGGCAATTTTTGTGCATAATGTTGTTGTGTTCTGTTGATAAGTTTTAGGATTGTTGTTGATTGTCAGAGTATTGGTGTAAATGAGTTTACGTAAGAGTTGTTTGGGGTAGCCATTATTTAATAAAGTATTGAAGAGAATTTTCTTGTTTTTGTTTAAAATTGTGGGTCAGAGATCTTCTGTATGCGTTGTTTCATGGCATTGATTGTGCCGACTTTATGTTTGAATGAATGGTTAGAGAAAAATTTAGATATCTACCTGAATTTGTAGGTTTGGTATACCAGTCAAAGATTAAAGAGTTGTTAGGTCCTCTGATGACTATGGTATCGAGGAAAGGTAATCTTCCATTTATTTCTATTTCACTTGTGAATTGTAGATGCTCATTAAAGCTGTTGAATGTGGCTATGGTTTCTTCAATATTGTCGGGTGGGGTTGAACATATGATGTCATCGGCGTACTTGACGAGGAATGTCATTTCATAAGGTAGTCGTGGAAGCACAGAGTCTAGAAGGAGTCCATAACAATCTGGCTAATGACAGGTGATATTGGGGAGCCCATTGGTGTGCCGAATAACTGGAGATAATAACAATCTTGAAAAGCGAAATAGGTGTTGTTGAAGATAAGGTTAACAGTACTTAGGAAATAATCTACTGAAATTTTGCAGTGAGGTTCAATAGTTGACCATTTTTCTTTGATGATATTGAGGATTAAGGTTAGTGGAATGTTAGTAAATAACGATGTGACATCTAGAGATAAGAATGTGATTTTGGGAAGTTTAAAGTTTTTGAATTTGTCTACGAATGTGAAACTATCTTTGATGTTGTAGTTTTAGGTGGAAAAGCAATTTGAAGTATTTTTGAAATGAAGGTGGCTACCAAATACGTGGGAGTATTTACAGATGAAATGATAGGTCTGAGTGTAAGTAAAGGTTTGTGGATTTTTGGTAGTCCGTAGTATTTGCCTGGGATTGCATTGCAGATGTATAGTTGTTTCTTTTCATTATCGTTTAACATGCCTTTATTGTGGAGTAATTTTATATGATCGTTGACACGTTTTTGGGTGGTGAAGGTTGGATCTTGACGTAAGAGTTTATAAGTTGTAGTATCACAACAACATTATGCACAAAAAATTGCCATTCATACAAAGACTAACTCCACTGTTGGTTAAGGTACTCAAACAACCAGATATTACCATTTCCTTCGAATACAACAATACTATTCAGAATCTTTTTACCAAAATAAAGAACCCTACACCTAAATTACTTGACAGTAACCTAATCTACAAGATAGTCTGCAGTTGCCAGGCTTGTTACATTGGCCAAACTTCCCAGTGGTTAAGAAGTCGTCTAACCCAACATAGAAGCGACTGTAAACGCAATCCCAACAAATGTGCACTTTCCACACATGTAATTGCAACCAAACATACTCCCGCATTCGAAGAAACAGAAATATTAGAAAAGGAGCCACATTACAAAACAAGATTGTTCTTAGAATCTTACCACATCAACAAAGAAAAACAATGTTTAAACAACAAACAAGATGTAGAAGACTCACATAGATTCTATTCCACTCTATACAACTCGAATCACTTCAAATCCAGTAAACAACAGTAACTCCTTTATATGAAGATTACACTGATGTTATGTCCATGTTCTTGAAACACTCCTACATCATCATCTTCAACCATACCGAACCTTCATCATTTCAACTTTCAACATACAATATTTTAAGAAACTTCCCCTTCAAGTTCAATCTAAATTTATTTTAATTATCATGTTAGTCACATAATCATCTGTCATTTTCAAAAAAATAATTTGACAATTATTAATTCTATATGGTGAGTGACTTATTCATATTCTATGTTATCTTTAATATACAACGCTTCCATTTGTAGATACTTTTGATAAAGGCGAAAAGAGTCGCCGAAACGTTAAGAATAATAAAAATAAACTTTTAAATTTTACACCAACTTTTATTACTTGGACTTCATACCCAATATACAAACAACTTATCATTAAAATATTTATGCTATCCAGTCCATTATTGATAAATATACAAGAAAGAAGTGTTTTTCTATTACAGAAATGGGTTTTTATAACTATATCAAATTATATTATGGAGAAGACGTTGTATTTTACCTAAAGATTTGGGCTAATAACACCATCCAACAAGCCAACCTACTAAACCGAATTCATTTTTTAGAACGATGTAGAAGAAACAAAATTACCCCCAACCATATTAAAAATATATTATTCAACACAAGCAACTTACTAAACAATACAAACCAAAGAAATAGACAAAGGATAAACAACCACTTGAAAAGATCATCCACCTTCATTATTAATTTAGAAATCCAAAATAGCCACAGCATGTTAACACGTTGCTACAAAAACATGCACAATGCTATAAACTTTGTTATAAGGGCTTTGCCCCAACATATTATACATTCATACGATTATATACAGTCTATACGTTATAGTCGTCATTTTGAAAAAGTCAAGTCTATCAATATTAGTAAATTCTCAAGATTAATTAATGAACAGACAAACCAGTCACGTGTCTTTATAGACAATTCCAAATGGATAGTGAATATTAGTGATGTTCCACTACCTAACGAAATAAAAACTTTCTATCTTTAGGACCAAAATTCAACATAAAGCCGTTAACTAAAGATATTCACATTGGCAAGCTATTAGGACGAATAGAATCCATTCTTGACTCTACTGAAGTACCCCAAAGACAAAAGACATCAACAGAGGCAAAATAAACAACATAATCTTGAACTTTGCCAACAAACCTATCAACAACCAACAAGAAAACGAATTCAGATCACAATTCTACAAAACAAAAAGATTCTTATCTGATAACCCTAATTTAATTGTAACCAAAGCAGATAAAGGTGCTGTCACTGTCATCATGAACAAGCAACAATATGTCGATAAATCCTTAGAATTGTTATCTGATACTACAACTTATAAACTCTTACGTCAAGATCCAACCTTCACCACCCAAAAACGTGTCAACGATCATATAAAATTACTCCACAATAAAGGCATGTTAAACGATAATGAAAAGAAACAACTATACATCTGCAATGCAATCCCAGGCAAATACTACGGACTACCAAAATCCACAAACCTTTACTTACACTCAGACCTATCATTTCATCTGTAAATACTCCCACGTATTTGGTAGCCACCTTCATTTCAAAAATACTTCAAATTGCTTTTCCACCTAAAACTACAACATCAAAGATAGTTTCACATTCGTAGACAAATTCAAAAACTTTAAACTTCCCAAAAATCACATTCTTATCTCTCTAGATGTCACATCGTTATTTACTAACATTCCACTAACCTTAATCCTCAATATCATCAAAGAAAATGGTCAACTATTGAACCTCACTGCAAAATTTCAGTAGATTATTTCCTAAGTACTGTTAACCTTATCTTCAACAACACCTATTTCGCTTTTCAAGATTGTTATTATCTCCAGTTATTCGGCACACCAATGGCTCCCCAATATCACCTGTCATTAGCCAGATTGTTATGGACTCCTTCTAGACTCTGTGCTTCCACGACTACCTTATGAAATGACATTCCTCGTCAAGTACGTCGATGACATCATATGTTCAACCCCACCCGACAATATTGAAGAAACCATAGCCACATTCAACAGCTTTAATGAGCATCTACAATTCACAAGTGAAATAGAAATAAATGGAAGATTACCTTTCCTCGATACCATAGTCATCAGAGGACCTAACAACTCTTTAATCTTTGACTGGTATACCAAACCTACAAATTCAGGTAGATATCTAAATTTTTTCTCTAACCATTCATTCAAACATAAAGTCGGCACAATCAATGCCATGAAACAACGCATACAGAAGATCTCTGACCCACAATTTTTAAACAAAAACAAGAAAATTCTCTTCAATACTTTATTAAATAATGGCTACCCCAAACAACTCTTACGTAAACTCATTTACACCAATACTCTGACAATCAACAACAATCCTAAAAACTTATCAACAGAACACAACAACATTATGCACAAAAAATTGCCATTCATACAAAGACTAACTCCACTGTTGGTTAAGGTACTCAAACAACCAGATATTACCATTTCCTTCGAATACAACAATACTATTCAGAATCTTTTTACCAAAATAAAGAACCCTACACCTAAATTACTTGACAGTAACCTAATCTACAAGATAGTCTGCAGTTGCCAGGCTTGTTACATTGGCCAAACTTCCCAGTGGTTAAGAAGTCGTCTAACCCAACATAGAAGCGACTGTAAACGCAATCCCAACAAATGTGCACTTTCCACACATGTAATTGCAACCAAACATACTCCCGCATTAGAAGAAACAGAAATATTAGAAAAGGAGCCACATTACAAAACAAGATTGTTCTTAGAATCTTACCACATCAACAAAGAAAAACAATGTTTAAACAACAAACAAGATGTAGAAGACTCACATAGATTCTATTCCACTCTATACAACTCGAATCACTTCAAATCCAGTAAACAACAGTAACTCCTTTATATGAAGATTACACTGATGTTATGTCCATGTTCTTGAAACACTCCTACATCATCATCTTCAACCATACCGAACCTTCATCATTTCAACTTTCAACATACAATATTTTAAGAAACTTCCCTTCAAGTTCAATCTAAATTTATTTTAATTATCATGTTAGTCACATAATCATCTGTCATTTTCAAAAAAATAATTTGACAATTATTAATTCTATATGGTGAGTGACTTATTCATATTCTATGTTATCTTTAATATACAACGCTTCCATTTGTAGATACTTTTGATAAAGGCGAAAAGAGTCGCAAACGTTAAGAATAATAAAATAAACTTTTAAATTTTACACCAACTTTTATTACTTGGACTTCATACCCAATATACAAACAACTTATCATTAAAATATTTATGCTATCCAGTCCATTATTGATAAATATACAAGAAAGAAGTGTTTTCTATTACAGAAATGGGTTTTTATAACTATATCAAATTATATTATGGAGAAGACGTTGTATTTTACCTAAAGATTTGGGCTAATAACACCATCCAACAAGCCAACCTACTAAACCGAATTCATTTTTTAGAACGATGTAGAAGAAACAAAATTACCCCAACCATATTAAAAATATATTATTCAACACAAGCAACTTACTAAACAATACAAACCAAAGAAATAGACAAAGGATAAACAACCACTTGAAAAGATCATCCACCTTCATTATTAATTTAGAAATCCAAAATAGCCACAGCATGTTAACACGTTGCTACAAAAACATGCACAATGCTATAAACTTTGTTATAAGGGCTTTGCCCCAACATATTATACATTCATACGATTATATACAGTCTATACGTTATAGTCGTCATTTTGAAAAAGTCAAGTCTATCAATATTAGTAAATTCTCAAGATTAATTAATGAACAGACAAACCAGTCACGTGTCTTTATAGACAATTCCAAATGGATAGTGAATATTAGTGATGTTCCACTACCTAACGAAATAAAAAACTTTCTATCTTTAGGACCAAAATTCAACATAAAGCCGTTAACTAAAGATATTCACATTGGCAAGCTATTAGGACGAATAGAATCCATTCTTGACTCTACTGAAGTACCCCAAAGACAAAAAGACATCAACAGAGGCAAAATAAACAACATAATCTTGAACTTTGCCAACAAACCTATCAACAACCAACAAGAAAACGAATTCAGATCACAATTCTACAAAACAAAAAGATTCTTATCTGATAACCCTAATTTAATTGTAACCAAAGCAGATAAAGGTGCTGTCACTGTCATCATGAACAAGCAACAATATGTCGATAAATCCTTAGAATTGTTATCTGATACTACAACTTATAAACTCTTACGTCAAGATCCAACCTTCACCACCCAAAACGTGTCAACGATCATATAAAATTACTCCACAATAAAGGCATGTTAAACGATAATGAAAAGAAACAACTATACATCTGCAATGCAATCCCAGGCAAATACTACGGACTACCAAAAATCCACAAACCTTTACTTACACTCAGACCTATCATTTCATCTGTAAATACTCCCACGTATTTGGTAGCCACCTTCATTTCAAAAATACTTCAAATTGCTTTTCCACCTAAAAACTACAACATCAAAGATAGTTTCACATTCGTAGACAAATTCAAAACTTTAAACTTCCCAAAATCACATTCTTATCTCTCTAGATGTCACATCGTTATTTACTAACATTCCACTAACCTTAATCCTCAATATCATCAAAGAAAAATGGTCAACTATTGAACCTCACTGCAAAATTTCAGTAGATTATTTCCTAAGTACTGTTAACCTTATCTTCAACAACACCTATTTCGCTTTTCAAGATTGTTATTATCTCCAGTTATTCGGCACACCAATGGGCTCCCCAATATCACCTGTCATTAGCCAGATTGTTATGGACTCCCTTCTAGACTCTGTGCTTCCACGACTACCTTATGAAATGACATTCCTCGTCAAGTACGTCGATGACATCATATGTTCAACCCCACCCGACAATATTGAAGAAACCATAGCCACATTCAACAGCTTTAATGAGCATCTACAATTCACAAGTGAAATAGAAATAAATGGAAGATTACCTTTCCTCGATACCATAGTCATCAGAGGACCTAACAACTCTTTAATCTTTGACTGGTATACCAAACCTACAAATTCAGGTAGATATCTAAATTTTTTCTCTAACCATTCATTCAAACATAAAGTCGGCACAATCAATGCCATGAAACAACGCATACAGAAGATCTCTGACCCACAATTTTTAAACAAAAACAAGAAAATTCTCTTCAATACTTTATTAAATAATGGCTACCCCAAACAACTCTTACGTAAACTCATTTACACCAATACTCTGACAATCAACAACAATCCTAAAACTTATCAACAGAACACAACAACATTATGCACAAAAAATTGCCATTCATACAAAGACTAACTCCACTGTTGGTTAAGGTACTCAAACAACCAGATATTACCATTTCCTTCGAATACAACAATACTATTCAGAATCTTTTTACCAAAATAAAGAACCCTACACCTAAATTACTTGACAGTAACCTAATCTACAAGATAGTCTGCAGTTGCCAGGCTTGTTACATTGGCCAAACTTCCCAGTGGTTAAGAAGTCGTCTAACCCAACATAGAAGCGACTGTAAACGCAATCCCAACAAATGTGCACTTTCCACACATGTAATTGCAACCAAACATACTCCCGCATTCGAAGAAACAGAAATATTAGAAAAGGAGCCACATTACAAAACAAGATTGTTCTTAGAATCTTACCACATCAACAAAGAAAAACAATGTTTAAACAACAAACAAGATGTAGAAGACTCACATAGATTCTATTCCACTCTATACAACTCGAATCACTTCAAATCCAGTAAACAACAGTAACTCCTTTATATGAAGATTACACTGATGTTATGTCCATGTTCTTGAAACACTCCTACATCATCATCTTCAACCATACCGAACCTTCATCATTTCAACTTTCAACATACAATATTTTAAGAAACTTCCCTTCAAGTTCAATCTAAATTTATTTTAATTATCATGTTAGTCACATAATCATCTGTCATTTTCAAAAAAATAATTTGACAATTATTAATTCTATATGGTGAGTGACTTATTCATATTCTATGTTATCTTTAATATACAACGCTTCCATTTGTAGATACTTTTGATAAAGGCGAAAAGAGTCAAACGTTAAGAATAATAAAATAAACTTTTAAATTTTACACCAACTTTTATTACTTGGACTTCATACCCAATATACAAACAACTTATCATTAAAATATTTATGCTATCCAGTCCATTATTGATAAATATACAAGAAAGAAGTGTTTTTCTATTACAGAAATGGGTTTTTATAACTATATCAAATTATATTATGGAGAAGACGTTGTATTTTACCTAAAGATTTGGGCTAATAACACCATCCAACAAGCCAACCTACTAAACCGAATTCATTTTTAGAACGATGTAGAAGAAACAAAATTACCCCAACCATATTAAAATATATTATTCAACACAAGCAACTTACTAAACAATACAAACCAAAGAAATAGACAAAGGATAAACAACCACTTGAAAAGATCATCCACCTTCATTATTAATTTAGAAATCCAAAATAGCCACAGCATGTTAACACGTTGCTACAAAACATGCACAATGCTATAAACTTTGTTATAAGGGCTTTGCCCCAACATATTATACATTCATACGATTATATACAGTCTATACGTTATAGTCGTCATTTTGAAAAGTCAAGTCTATCAATATTAGTAAATTCTCAAGATTAATTAATGAACAGACAAACCAGTCACGTGTCTTTATAGACAATTCCAAATGGATAGTGAATATTAGTGATGTTCCACTACCTAACGAAATAAAAACTTTCTATCTTTAGGACCAAAATTCAACATAAAGCCGTTAACTAAAGATATTCACATTGGCAAGCTATTAGGACGAATAGAATCCATTCTTGACTCTACTGAAGTACCCCAAAGACAAAAGACATCAACAGAGGCAAAATAAACAACATAATCTTGAACTTTGCCAACAAACCTATCAACAACCAACAAGAAAACGAATTCAGATCACAATTCTACAAAACAAAAGATTCTTATCTGATAACCCTAATTTAATTGTAACCAAAGCAGATAAAGGTGCTGTCACTGTCATCATGAACAAGCAACAATATGTCGATAAATCCTTAGAATTGTTATCTGATACTACAACTTATAAACTCTTACGTCAAGATCCAACCTTCACCACCCAAAACGTGTCAACGATCATATAAAATTACTCCACAATAAAGGCATGTTAAACGATAATGAAAAGAAACAACTATACATCTGCAATGCAATCCCAGGCAAATACTACGGACTACCAAAATCCACAAACCTTTACTTACACTCAGACCTATCATTTCATCTGTAAATACTCCCACGTATTTGGTAGCCACCTTCATTTCAAAAATACTTCAAATTGCTTTTCCACCTAAAACTACAACATCAAAGATAGTTTCACATTCGTAGACAAATTCAAAACTTTAAACTTCCCAAAAATCACATTCTTATCTCTAGATGTCACATCGTTATTTACTAACATTCCACTAACCTTAATCCTCAATATCATCAAAGAAAAATGGTCAACTATTGAACCTCACTGCAAAATTTCAGTAGATTATTTCCTAAGTACTGTTAACCTTATCTTCAACAACACCTATTTCGCTTTTCAAGATTGTTATTATCTCCAGTTATTCGGCACACCAATGGGCCCCCGATATCACCTGTCATTAGCCAGATTGTTATGGACTCCCTTCTAGACTCTGTGCTTCCACGACTACCTTATGAAATGACATTCCTCGTCAAGTACGTCGATGACATCATATGTTCAACCCCACCCGACAATATTGAAGAAACCATAGCCACATTCAACAGCTTTAATGAGCATCTACAATTCACAAGTGAAATAGAAATAAATGGAAGATTACCTTTCCTCGATACCATAGTCATCAGAGGACCTAACAACTCTTTAATCTTTGACTGGTATACCAAACCTACAAATTCAGGTAGATATCTAAATTTTTCTCTAACCATTCATTCAAACATAAAGTCGGCACAATCAATGCCATGAAACAACGCATACAGAAGATCTCTGACCCACAATTTTTAAACAAAACAAGAAAATTCTCTTCAATACTTTATTAAATAATGGCTACCCCAAACAACTCTTACGTAAACTCATTTACACCAATACTCTGACAATCAACAACAATCCTAAAACTTATCAACAGAACACAACAACATTATGCACAAAAATTGCCATTCATACAAAGACTAACTCCACTGTTGGTTAAGGTACTCAAACAACCAGATATTACCATTTCCTTCGAATACAACAATACTATTCAGAATCTTTTTACCAAAATAAAGAACCCTACACCTAAATTACTTGACAGTAACCTAATCTACAAGATAGTCTGCAGTTGCCAGGCTTGTTACATTGGCCAAACTTCCCAGTGGTTAAGAAGTCGTCTAACCCAACATAGAAGCGACTGTAAACGCAATCCCAACAAATGTGCACTTTCCACACATGTAATTGCAACCAAACATACTCCGCATTCGAAGAAACAGAAATATTAGAAAAGGAGCCACATTACAAAACAAGATTGTTCTTAGAATCTTACCACATCAACAAAGAAAAACAATGTTTAAACAACAAACAAGATGTAGAAGACTCACATAGATTCTATTCCACTCTATACAACTCGAATCACTTCAAATCCAGTAAACAACAGTAACTCCTTTATATGAAGATTACACTGATGTTATGTCCATGTTCTTGAAACACTCCTACATCATCATCTTCAACCATACCGAACCTTCATCATTTCAACTTTCAACATACAATATTTTAAGAAACTTCCCTTCAAGTTCAATCTAAATTTATTTTAATTATCATGTTAGTCACATAATCATCTGTCATTTTCAAAAAAATAATTTGACAATTATTAATTCTATATGGTGAGTGACTTATTCATATTCTATGTTATCTTTAATATACAACGCTTCCATTTGTAGATACTTTTGATAAAGGCGAAAAGAGTCGAAACGTTAAGAATAATAAAATAAACTTTTAAATTTTACACCAACTTTTATTACTTGGACTTCATACCCAATATACAAACAACTTATCATTAATATATATATATATATATATATATATATATATATATATATATATATAGAAATTAATAAGATGAAATAATAACTTAGACTTTTTAAGTAAAGCCCAAATGATCATTTCAAATCGAGCTAGTAATTGAAAGAAGGAAAATATAATGCCTTGGACAGGATTTGAACCTGCATCTCAGTTTTGCCGGAACTGTGCGTTAACCAATTACGCTACCGAGGCCGATGGCTATAATTGGGAAATTTACAAATCTAAATCGTGTACAGTACCATATATAAACCTAACTTTCAATTTATATATATATATATATATATATATATATATATATATAATATTCAAATAATAACAAATGAAATAAAAGTTTAACATTTTCAATTTTTATTTAGCATCACAAAAACGAATACTTTATTTATAAAATATTCATGTCCGTGATACGAAATAAAAAGTTTATTAAACTTTCATTTCATTTGTTTTGCATTATAGTTTTGGGCTTTGCAGTTGCTTTTGAGTGTTGTCATATTATTGTTTTGTATTTTTGAAAATAATATCAAAACGCTTTTGTAGAGCATACCATTTTTATAAATATAATGTTTATGTAGTGTTTAGTTTAATTTATTTATTATATAATATACTCTATAAACAAAAGGTATACCTTTCCCATTCGTTAACCAATTAGCATTGGATACACATAGATTTGACCAGAAAGTTAAAATCATTATACATGTTTTGTACTTTAGTTGTAAGTTTGGGTAATTCACGTATTAACTGGTTAAACCTGATTTTATCCATAACAAATACGCTCTGAATTTACAACACTCGCTATTTTATTATACTCTTAAGGAATCTGATACATCTTTGCATGTGCAGAAGTGTAGTCTACAAGTTTTGTAACAGTTACGTCTTCTTTTGTGGTTAAGACTATAACTACAATAAAATCCAAAATTCACATAAAATTCTATATGTTCATGTAAACATAAAATAATTCATACATATTTTCCACCAATACATACACTCATATTTCAGGTCTATTTACTTTATAATAAGACCCATTCTGTATCAAGTTTAGGGCAGTCTTCATATTTATGTGTACCAGAACAATATTTGCAATTAGTAATAGTAGCTGATTCTTTCTTAACTTTATCACCCTGAGTTGCCTTTTCTATCGCTAATTCGAACATTTGATTCAAATTTTTGAGCTAGATTTGATTGTAGCTTATGGGCTAGATTAGATTCTAACGTTTGGGCAAATTTTTTGATCATATATGTATTAACTGTTGGGAGTTGGACTTTATTTTGAAATGTTTTAGTAGAAGTTGAAGGTGTAACAGCTTCCATTCTCTGAGCTTGTAATTTTGCTGCTTCTGTCGATTTACACACTTCAACAATATCATTCAGTGTTAGATCTGGCACAGTCAGCAAACGTTTCCTTAATGCTGTATCATATATACCTATTATAATTTGTGTTCCAATTAAGCTGTTAGTTAACTCTCCAAATTCACAATTTACACTTCGTTGTTTCAATAAAGAATAAAACTTATCGAAAGAACTATTATTCTGTCGTGTATTAAAAAAAGTGTATCGTTCAAATATAAGCTTTCGTTTGGGATTGCAGTATTCATCAAATTTGGCATAGAATTTTTCCAACGTATATGGTTTAGAAATACTTAAATCATTAAAAATGTTACGTCCATGTTGGCCAATGCTGTGTAGAAAAAGTGGACACACTTTTTCATCACTCTCTGCAATTCCAGCAGCACCCAAGTAAATATCAAAATTTTGTTTCCATTGACGCCAATTATCAGATAAATTTCCCCCTTTTGGCAAATTCTGCGGCGGGTTGATTGTTAGGTTAACCATTATTACCAATGGTCACTAATGCTCACCTATAGTAAAGAAAGTAAAATCAAATTAATATAGTTAATTAAAATTAAAAAATAGATTTGGTAAACATTAATTAATGTAGTTACTTTAAAGACCGATTTTTTCAAATACTGGGTTTCTTGAAATATTTAACAGAATTAATACACTACCTTTATTTTACTGTTTATGTACATACAATACAATATTCGCAAACAAGCTTAAACCATAGCGAATCTATCTAATCTATGGCTTAAACATAGATTAAAGGCTTATCAGAGATAAATATGTTCTCTATGGCCTAGATCCTTAAGCATCGGTTACTCAGTTTGCGAACCGTAGTTTTATGATTGTTATGGGAAATTTATATCGTATAAAATAGTATAAGTGCTAGGATGCTAGAGACAATATGTTTGCTTGGGTTACATTATCCTTATGTTTGTTAGCTAAAATTGCAACGTGTAGAAAGTCAGGTTATATAACAGAATAATAAATTGGCAATTACTGAACGTTTTTTCCACTTCCATGTAGTAGTTTAACGTCGAATTTTGTGATTGGTTATCGTTATTTTATAAAATTCAAATTGTCTGTAATGCTATAGTTTATTTTTAAATTAAAGGCATAATTGAAGTTAAGGTAGAAAATATGTAGACGTAAACTGTATATAAGTTTATATAGGTACACAACTAACCCCCCAATCTTTTGTCTTGTATCATCGCGCCATCTCGGGAGATTTTCTACCTCGTTTCAGCATGCATCCAATAACAGGAATTTTAAATTAATTTAAATGTAATCGGTAGCAGGAATTTAAAAATTTTTCCACACATTCCTTGACTGGAATTTTCAAATTATTTAAATTCAATTACATATAGATTTACTTCTTATTTTCCTTTTATATTATGAAAAGATGTTACTAATTCTCGAAGTTGTACAATATTATCAGAAGTTTCTGATGAATGCTAAAATACAGAATACCTTTTGACTAAAAGATATTGTTATTTTGCAGCACAGTATTATAAATTATATCTGCTGATAAATTGTTACACAAGTACAAAATTTAGTAACACTTTGCTACAACACAAAACATTAACAAATACTTTAATATTTTCTCTCCCACATCCTGTATGCAGTTATATGCAAAATTTTAATGTTAAACATGAATCGGCCAGCAAGAGCAATAATAGGCATACACTGGGTGCATTCTTTTTGTTTACATTTTCGACACCGGAGTTATTAGTATAGGAACTTACCGTTCGGTTCAGTTTGGTGTGTAACACTAATTCTGTTTTTTTGTCTAATGGAGCTGTAACGGAACTACATAAATTACACCTCCTTTAGACGAGGTGTACTTGGTGTAGTGCAGAATAACAAAGGTGCAGGAATATGTGAACAATGCCAAACAAAGGTTACGTTGATCACACTGTTTACTTTTTGTAATATAGGTATACTTGATGTTGGCTTTAGGTAAACATGGAGGAGGCATGTTTAAAAATTGTTGATAATGAGTTCGCGGTAATTGACAGATGTTACATATTTTTATGCGGTAAGTACAGATAAATCTGTTTCTGGCTTGTTCTTATCTAGATTACATACTTGTATATACCAAGGAGAAGATATAGTGATGTCAACGTAAATGTGTAATATCACATGAGGACAGACGTAAAGAAATATTATTAATGTTTCAGTTAAGTGTTCATGATGAGGATTTTTCAGATCAAATGCAATTGTAATGTATCGCTAAATTGTAGTATATTGACATTGTAATTAACAAACCCTGTAACTCTACCATGACCGGTATATGCCTATATACAAATTGTAACGGAATCAAATTGCTAACAATTCAACGCAACCAGTTCTAGAGGTCTACTTGTTTGGATATTGGATATTTTGATTCTTAACACTTGGTTCTTTTCTTTAGCTAATAAACACAACTCACAGTTGCTGACCATTTCTTTTATCATTCCAATATTATTTTTTATGTAGAATGCTTCTATAAATACCAGGAACGTTTTCCTTACTCTTATGTGTACAGAATTTAAATGTATTTCCATTATCATTTCTTTTGCTACTCGTATTTTGTCTGTAAGCACCAGTAACTCATGTCCTCCTATATTCTTTATTAATAACCCATTTTTTATTTTATATCCTCTATTCTTGTAAACCTATTCTTCTCATATGCTCTCGGATTTCTCTCACTTCTCCCTGTGCTGCATTTCTTCGTTCAATCTCTTTTTCATTAAACAAACAAGGGTGCACAACTAAGTTTTGGGGTTTCTATGCATAGCGTTAGCAAACATATATAGTTGACATACGTGTCTAAAGTTGTGTTTTTTTAATAGATTAGACACCTGTTAACAATAACCAGTCGTAATATCAACACATATTTCAACGCAAAACTATTTTTCCTAACAATGAAGATGTGGAGTTTTGTGCCAAAGAAATAGCATTTGCGGGAAGTTTTGATTTTCTGCTTTAACTTGAATAAAAAAATGCAGGCGAAACACGGTTTGTGCTTGAGATCTACGGCAAACATTCACCATTGAAAACTACCTGTGAAGTTTGGTTTAAACGCTTCAGAAGTGGCGATTTTGACACTGAGGACAAGGAATGCTCCGGAAGACTAAAAACAATTGAGGACGCCGATCTGCAAGCGTTATTGATAAAGATGATACGCAAACAGAAGGCATTAAACATGATTCGCCAATGTATTTCCAAACGTTTACGTGTCTTGAAAAAATTCAAAAATGAATTCCGCATGAATTAACATACAGACGGAAAAATTGAAGAACAACTGAAATTTTGTTTTTGCGGCATGAAAGAACGAGTTTCCTACATCGAATTGTACTGGTGATTAAAAGTGGATATACTTCAAGAATTCTAAATGCAAAAATCGTGGCTTTCAACTGGCGACGCATCAACATTAATAGAACGACCAAACTGCTTCAGAAAGACAGTGCTTTGCATTTGGTGGGACCAGAAAGCAATCGTGTATAATGAGCTGCTGAAACTGGGCGAAATTGTCAATGGGCATTGCTACCGAGAACAACTGATCAATTTAAACCATGCACTGCTCGAAAAACAACCAAAATGCGACATAAGATACGAACGAGTGATATTGCCACACGACAATACTCCATGCCATTGTACTTCCATTGTCCAAGACACTATCAAAATGCTGAAATGAGATCTGTTACTGCACCCGCCGTATTCGCCCAACATGGTCTCTTCCGATTATCACTTGTACAGGTCGATGGCACATAGCTTGGCTGGGCTACACTTGGCCAATTTTGAAAAAGTGCAAAATTGGTCGATTGAATGGTCTCGGTCCGAAGATGTGTCATTTTATTGTCGTGGTATTTATGTATTGTCAGAGAGATGGCAAACATATTTTTCTTGAAAACTTCCATTTTTCATTGACATGGAAACTTAGATGCACACCTTGTATTTACTGTCAATAAATACTGACACCATTTCCATTGTCTTTTCTATTTAAAAAGTAGACTTACATTTTCCTTTCACGGTCTATGTCTTATTTCGAACTCCTGTAAGTACAAAGCCCTTCTGTATAACCTGTTGTTTACAAATTCTTTCGTTTGTCAGAAATGTGTCCACGATGTTGTTCGTTTCTATCGCAAACCTATTACCTCACAAATAAAATGTTAACATCTTCTCTGCATAAACAATTTCTAACATTTCTTTTGCTGCCGTAGTATATCGTGTTTCACAGTCATTCAAGATTCTGGATATGAAACAACCTGTTACTTGTGTGTTGTTTTGCATCAACTTCGCTCCAAGAGCATGATCTGAAGAATCCATTCTTAAAATGAATTAGTCTTTGAAGTTTGAATATTTTAGCATTAACTCGTGATAAAAAGAAGTCTTTAGTTCCTGAAATGCTCATTCTCGTATGTCGGTCCATTCCCATTTCTGCCATTTCCATAATAATCCTAGTAATAGTACATACACTTCGGAGTATCCCTGTGTTTTTTCTAATAATGTAATACTCGAAGGAATCCCCTTAATATTTTTAAATTCTTTGGTTGCCTTAGTTCTTCCAACATTTCTGTTCATATGTGAACCACATCTTTACCAATCGCATATCCTAGACAGTCAACTTTATTTTGAAGAATCTGTATGTCTTCAAATTGATTTTTAAACCGCCTTTGTATAATTTCTCAATCACTTTTTGCAGGTGCTCAAGGTACTTTCCTTCGTTTTTAAAAAGATCAAGACGTCATCAACATAATGTGCGCAGAATTCTACCAGAGGGTTTAATAGCTTTTGCACGGCTCTCATTAACGACGCTAAATATGTTGAATGTCCAAATGGCGATACTCTGCACTCATAGATTTCTCTGTCTATGCTAAAACCAATGTATTTTCTACTATCTTCATGTAACAGTATTAATCAAAGTGAATTTTTCAAATTGAGGTTAATGAATATTTCTTTGTTACAGACTTTATACAATAAATTTTCAATTGCTCGTGCTGTTCATATTGAGGCCTTGTAATTTTGATGTTTTCTCGTATGTAGGCATATTCTTATCTTCCACTTATTTGCCTTTGGTACAATCATCACTGGGTTAATGAAGATTGTTCCAGCTGATTCAATTGTTCCAGTTTTCAACATCTTTATCATTTCTTCTTTTACCTTACTCCTAAATTGATACGAAATGAAACATACTTTTGTATAAAATCGTCTTATGTCTGTAATATCTAATTTATGCACGTATTTTTCTGTAAATCTACTCTTCATTAAACTACATTGTATGTTAATTATATCATTCAACTTCTCTTTTAAAACCTGATCGTGTGTACCAACTTGTTCATCTTTATTAAAACCTTTTCAAATAACGTACAGATCATTACCTTTCTTCTTACTCCATTTCTTCCTTATTTTCTAGCTCCGATCCTGTATTATCCTCATTTCCATTCAGATTTTTGCCCAAATCTAGTATGATCTATTTCTTTATATACTTCCTGATAAGTATTGATTCTTCCTTACATGTTTTTGTTCCTTGTACCCACACCTTATGTTTTCTAACTCTATACATTTTTTTCTATCAATCACTATTCCAAAACGTTCAATACAATCTAGGGCTATTATCACATACATATCTCTTTTGTAATCAAAAATTCCGCTTCTCGTATACTTTCTAAATCTATAAATAGCTGATCACACAACACTTTGTCTATTGTTGGAGGTTTCCCGTTCATTGTTGACCATAAGCTAATTTTCTTAATATTGTATATTTTATGGCTGAAGATATTCACATTCTTCATTACAATTTCAGACTTTATTAATGACAGCTCAGAATCACTGTCAACGAATGTTAAATACATACACCCATTTAACTAAACCTTTTATTCAAAACTATTTCCTAACAAAACCACTAAAACTAGAAACAAAAATATTGATAAGCACATCCCTCCCTCCATTAAATTGAAGTTTTTTCCGGGTTCAGGGACTCTTCGCCACGAAATACATACACCCCTTCAATTAAGCGATAACTAACTTTAACTTTTATTCAAAAAACTATTTCCTAACAAAACCACTAAAACTAGAAACAAAAGGATTGAGAAGCCCACCCAAAATAAATTGACGTTTTTTCCAGGTTTAGGGACTCCTCGTATACCTGCACTATGCCATCTTGTCTTCGTCCCCATTCCTTGGACAATCTGCCATAATTTGTTGGACTGGTACATTTGTTTTCTTGTACTCTCCCAGATTTTTTAAGAACATTTCCATTAATATTATCATTATTGCTTCATTCCATGTTGCTCTGATAATGTTCCTCATATTCCAGATGCTGCTGTCCATACTCATAATTACTTCGATCAAAATTCCTGTTTCAATATTCATTTTTCTTTGCCTGTCCTTCGTGTCGGTCCGGTCAATCTCTATATCTATTGTTGTGTATTAGTGGCCTAAAATTGCTTCTCTTAAAACGTTCTCATAACCGTTTCTACAGTCTTGTATAATTTGTTTTTCCATGTAATTCATTCTGTGCTTATTCTTTGCAAACTTTCATCGATTTGCTTTACCCGGTCCTGCCGTCTTCAATCGACTTTGCCATATCGTAATTTCCAACAATTTCTAAGAATTGTTTGAGAGTTTTAACGTTAGAATTGTCTGCTTTATTCTCTTCAGTATCTATGTGACCAGATAGTAATTGCACAACATGTTTTTTGACCATTTTTGATGCACGATGTCTAGCATGGTTAAAATTTTCAATTATGTATTCCTCTCTTGTTCCCGAATACTTTCCATAACTCTCATGTGTTGAGCATTTCCCCACTGTTGATCTGTAAATAGTTTTCTGAATTTCTCATAAGTTGAGTATGTATCTTTAAGAATGCCGTGCTATTTTTCTGTATTTCCTAGCAGAGTCGAATTTATAATTTGTATTTTAAAATTTTCGTTCTTATGTCTCAATATTTAACGTAGTTTTCCTAAAAACAACATTGGTTGCGCCCACCTCCTTCCTTTAAATTTTAGTAACATTTCTTTCATAAGCTCGTAATCATCTGGATGTATACATCAAATACTTGGACTCTGTTCTAAACTAATAACTTTTTGTTGCACCTGCGTCACTGTTCTTTCCATGATTTTTAAGTTTTCGTCAATCTTTTTTTCTTGTTTTAAAGTTTTCAATCAATTCCTTATTTAAGCTCGAGACTTCTTTATTTTGATTCAGCAAGTCCACAGTGTTCGTATTTCTTTGTTCGCATCTCGCGTATGTTTCTTGAATTTCCTTTTGTACTTCTGTTGTAATTATATTGTTGCGTGTATCGAAAGTACTTAATTCTTGTTTAATTTTCTTACGTCATCTTGAAATTCCAGTGTTAGCGCGGTTGCAAACTTGTACTTGTCGTCTGATTTTACATTTGAATTTATTCGTCCTGTCTCCAACATTTCTTTGGCAGTGTTGCCTTTGCTCCTAAATTTTTCTGGTTGTCTTAAATTTGATTACCCAATTCTCTCAGTACTTCTTTAGAATGTCATTATTTTCCAGTATTTTTTGTCGTGCGTCGTGTTTCTTTTCACGTGTTCCATCATAATAGGGTGTGTCTGGATAAATCTCACATTCCCCTGTTCCTTGCTTAGCTATGCCGATATTCTCCTCTTGTTTGGTTTGTTGGATGTCTTGTGTTGTCCTTGTTACATCAGTAGGTATACCAAATATTTTAGCCGGTCTGGTTCAAAAATTTTCTCCACTCTTATTTTTGTTTTGGTCATTGATTTTTTTTAGTCGGACTTCGTCTGTCTTTGGTTTTAGTTTAAGATAATTATGTAAGTATAATTAGATTCGGATTTACCTTACATGTGATTTTCCAATGCTCCACCCGAAGGTACTACATTGGCCAGAGTTTTTTTACCTGGAAAATTTGGAATTTTGTCGAACTCTTGCTGTTCCAAGAAAGGTAAGGATCTTTAACGTGCATGACAACACTCACACACGGGACCTCCATTTTACCTCTCTTCCGAACGAGGGTGTATTTTTGTGAAAAATGCTTGCCTAACATTTTTCAAGCGGACCGTGTTGTGATTCGAATGCGGGACCTTGGGCGTAGTAGTCACACACATACCGACTACGCCACGCAGCCGCCGTTTCGGATTTACTGTTTGACTGTGTTTGTTAATTTAGTTTTAATTTGTTACACTATCGTAAATTTTCACCAACACATACTTACTTGCTCTTTAGGTGGGAGCCTCTTTTCTTTTTTTTAACGCGTTAACTTTTTATTTTCGAATTTCCAAGCAATTAATTTTTTTTTATATCGCATCGAGCTCCGTGTTGGGAGCGCCACTTCTGCTTGTTATGAAAACTTAGCTTCTATGGTATATACTTAGGTTAGATCTCAGTGCTTCTATCGTGCTACTATCACCTTTTGATATTAAGTTGTGTTATACAATTGCTCAACTTGTAAAAAGTTGTCTTAATCTCAGGTTGAGTCCAAATAAATTTTGCTTGTAATTCTTCTTTTATTGTAAAATAATTATAGAGTTAAAACTCTGTAAAATATTTTTTGTTTTTATTTATGAAATAATAGAAGGATGCTTCAATGCCATTGAAAATGTAAGTAGTTGGTTATCAAGCAATCAAATAGATAGTCATTGAACTATCAATAGCCTAAATCTTATGTACTTACAATTTTTTCTCTTCTATCCTAAGTTAAGCTACCCAATGTCTTCGGGTTCTTATAGTTCTTTTTTACGTACTGATCAACTTTAATAGCGCTGGTATTCCTTTTTCTCTCTACAAAAACCACGTAATTTAATAAAAAGTATCAATATTTACAAATCTTGCACTGATATATCACCCTGAGGCGCAATTTTGACAAAATGGACATATATATTATTATTTCTATTACAACCAAAATTATTAAAAATGAAAATTTTAATATAATTTGATCGTTTGAATTAACAGTTTGCTGTTCTGCTCGTTCTATAAGCGAGGTTAATTAAATATAAAATACTAGTTACAGAAGTTGACAAGCAAACTATGATTAACTTTAAACGCTACTTTTCCTCAATATAATGTCCCTCTTGAGTTCTAATACTTCTTCTAATGTTCTTTGGTACTTTGGAGGTCTTCTTTAGCTATTCTCTTCATAGCTCTGTAAAATCTGCTCTCCGACTCCTTTCAAAACTGGTATGATATTTCTATTTGTAAAATTAGAAGCTCGATACGTGACAAAACCTTCAATATTTTATTCCAATTATAACTTTCAATGCAATAGGTTGCTTCTCAAATATAAAATTTACCTCTTTAAATATTACTTTCTTCTATCAACTTTTCTCAATCTCTATTTGTCATTCAGTGTCCCTTGATTATAATTTTTTTATTCCTAAGCTCAATATACTTAATTGAATAAAAATTTGAGTGGGTTAAGAGATAATATCTCTTAACCCACTCAAATTTTTATTCACAACATATAGACACCTGACATGAAAAATATTGTAATTGCAAGTACAATGTTTTTCAACTGTAGACGAAAGACCTTCATTTTGGTATAAGAATTTTAATCCTATTGTAGTTCAACGAAATAACATCATTGTAACAGCAAATTTTGCTTCACTTTTTAGAATAAAAATGGTAACTTAAGATACAATATTAAAAATTTCTGTTGTCGCTTGATATTTGTTGTAAAAACATTGTGGAGTGGTATACAATGTTGTTCTCGAAAAATTTGTTAGATGACTTGGTATAAATTTACTGTAAGTTATGATACAATAATGCAATGCAATGATTGGTTTTTGTAATATCGAATGAATAACATTGTAAGTCAATTTACACCCTGATTATATCTAAGATTTAATGTTTTATTTGCGAAGACGATCGTTGAATACAATTGTATGGTGTTTTTACAATGTTAATATTATGCATTTTTGAAGCATCAACATGAGAGTTGCAAGTTGACTCACTACTTCAAAGCTCTCGCAGTTACTGAAGTGGCTGGGTATTCACTTGTTGCGTTAGTGTTTATCTAGAAAGTATTTTTTTAAACTTATGACAAGTAATAATTAACAAAAAAGGATAGTTTTGCTCTGTGATAATATTTTAAAAAGAACAATGAATCACGGAAAAGTGCTTGTGGATTTAGTGTTACAAGAAAAAGGAGTAAAAAATGGTTTGCATCTATTTATAAATCATTATTAATTTTGTATTAAGTTTAATCCCAAACGCTTAACAAGCTATAATTGTATTAATTTTTTCTAGACCTTTCAAAAAGTTCCATAGAGGATGTTAGCGGCAATGGTGTGGATTGTAATAACCAACCCACATTTATTGAAAAAGGTTAGTTATCATAATAGTGTACTACTTTAATTTATGATACAGTTGTGTCATAAAGATAGATTTTGTGTTAAAAAAACAGTTAACGTTTAAATCTTTAACTTTTAAATTTTGTTTTTATTTTTTTTCATTGCTTCTCGGTATCCGTTCCGGGACAATAGTGTTAAAAATCAGAAAATATCTTGAACAGCGGCATGATTCGAACTCAATTGAATCAGATACACACATTTCTTGAAATTTTTCTATATAATTGATTCATTTAACTATAGAATTTATGAGAAGTGCCTTTTATGACTAATGTTATACATTTATTAAATAGGCGAGAATTTACTGCTGTTTAAGAAAAACTTGCGTCCGTCAATCTCAACGGTCTTATTATGACGATTTTTAAATGGACAAACCGTTTTCTCCCGATGTGTCGGAGTATTTACCAAGTGACGGTGAGTATTCCCTTCATATGAGAGCAACGAGCAACTATTTATTAATAATTTGAAATGTTAACTGCTAATTTAAGATAGATAATTTTTTACAAAATACATTTGTACTTTTAATGTATATTGACATTATTTACAAATGTATACTGTCGCTGTAGTTGAATTATATTAAATTTTTTCTATTACAGTTGCAGTATCATACTCCTCTAATCAGGAAGATAGTGACAGACCCCTACATGATTTATTATTACCTATTCAGTATGGCTTAAATCTTGCACATGACAACAGTATTCAGTTATTTCAATCAGACACATTAGTACCTCTTACACCATTAACCATAGAACTACCTGTTGTTAGTGCAGAAATAAAACACAAAATATTTACACTGATTTACACCCTCTACATACACCTCCTACGCCATTTACAACCGAATTACCTTCTGCTGATGAAAATACACCACCAAATATTCATAATGAATTATACAATACAGATATATCGGCAGCTGAAGCTTCTACATGCACTGCTAAGAAAAAAAACATAAAAAAAAAAACAATGTTGGACGGAAGAGACAGAGAGATATATCGGCAGCTGAAGCTTCTACATGCACTGCTAAGAAAAAAAAACATAAAAAAACAATATTGGACGGAAGAGACAGAGGGATCCTAGTGTTTGGCAAATGAATGTTTTAAAGAGATTAAGGAACTCAGGTCAAGAATATACTAGCAAAACTGGGAAATTAATCAAAACAAAAAAATTGGGACCGGGATGTAATGAAAAGTGCAAAAGAAAACGTAAATCAAAGGTGTCTGAGAATGATAGGCTAAATTTATTTAATAGTTTTTGGCTAATGGTTGATCATGATAAAGAGTTAAATAAACAGTCTAGAAGAAATTGGACATTTAGATATTATCATCAGTTAGAGGAAAGAGTCCGAGTCTGTAAAAAAACATGTTTGGACACTTTTAATATTACAGATATGTGGTTGACCACTTTGTTTAAAAAAATGGATAGCCACGAGAGTGCAGGGTGTTTTACGAGGTCGACATAGAAATAGAACAGATTCTGTCGATGAAAAAATTAAATTTCCATTCGTGAACATATATATTCTATTTCAGCAGAATCTCACTACGTAAGGCGAAGAACTTCTAAGGTTTATTTTGATGCTTCCTTAACTTCCCGAAGTTGTATTCGCTATATAGAAAATGGATGATGGAAACTCGATCAGGTGACAAGATAGCTACTAGATACCAATACAGGTATATCTTTAATACTGAGTTTAATATAGGTTATTTGTACCCAAAAAAGATCAGTGCCTTACTTGTGAACTTCAGAAAACAGCAACCGAGGAAGAGAAAAATCAAAATGGAAGAGAATATGCTTTACATCTTGCGAACAAATTTGTTGTACGTGAAATCAAAAATCATAATAAAGAGGTTTCTCAAAAGACAAAAGAAATTGTAACTGCATGCTTTGATTTACAGAAAATATTAACTACACTGCAATCAGAGGTATCATTATTTTACTATAGAAGGAAGTTTAAAGTGTACAATTTTACTATATTTGATATTGAATCTGTAGGTTATCGTTATGCATGGGAAGAAACTGCAGGTAAAAAAGGGCCTAATGAGTTAAGTAGTGCTATATTTGATTTTATTAAAAGGAAAGTTGCCGATGGGGCACTAGAATTTAGATTTTATTCAGATTGTTGTGGAGGGCAAAATAGAAATCGAATAATGTTTTTAATGTATGTTTATGCCTCTAAGTTAATGAATATTAATATTACACAGAAGTTTTTCGAGGTGGGTAACTCTCAATCTGAAGGTGATCGATGCATGCCCTTATCGAACAAAGGAAAAAAAATCAAGCCATTTATATTACACAGCAGTGGCATACACTGATCAGGTGTGCCAAAGTCACAGGAAAACCGTACGAGTTAAAAGAACTAAGTCAAAATGACATTCTGGACTTTAAATCATTTTAAAGAAAATACCAAATTGGGAGTTGGACACAAACGCAAAATTTTCTGATCTAAAATACAATATCTAAAAATATGCAAAGAGCAACGCTATGTTCTCAATTTTCAATATGATCTTATTTGTGATCAAATGTCGTATATAGGTCTAGAATGCAAACTGAAAGTTAGTAAAAGAACTATCAAAACTGGTAGTAAACATATTCAAGATTTATGGAAACTGCACGTTCCTTTAGCATATCATGGATTACTTCCTATAACAACTTTAAAATATAAGGATCTAACTAGTTTGTGCTCTAGTAAAGCTATTCCAGAGCAATACTGGTGCTTCTATTTAAATCTTCCTCACTCCCAACAAATTTCAGAATTGCCCGATGATAATGATTAAAAAAGCATGGGTTGCTTTTTCAAGATATTTATTGTTTAAGATTGGTTTATAATGCCTTAATTCAATTTGTACTGAAGGAATGCCAGATTTTGTTAATATGTACCTTATTTAGTTTGTTAACCTGCTTGTTTTATATAAAAATGACTTTTCAATAAAAATAATTAAAAAGCTTTATAAATTCTATTAATTTTAATATTTGTTCCATTAGTTACCATTTACCTGTATATTAGGAATTAAACATATTTGTTGAAATAACATTATATTAACCAGTTACAATGATCTTCACGTAAACATTTCAAAAATGTGGCATTGTAACTCGATTAAAATGGTGTTTCTAGCAGCTTTACAAAAAAATACTACATAATGGTGAAAAGTTGGAAAAAGTTATAAGAAATAGTTTTAATAAATTAGAAATATATAAAACGCAACAATAAAAAATATACTGCAAAATTCTTTAAAATGCTGTCCTGTAAACTAAGCAAAAGTGGGTTACAATGTTTTTCATATCAGGTGTCGATATTGTAGGTCTCCCCATTTTCTAACATTTTTCTCTACAAAACTCTAAATGACTACTTCAAAGGAGAATAAAGTGGCAGAAATGATTGAAACCAGTAATCTACCAATTATATTCAGATGCTCATAACTGAGTATGTAATTAGTAAACTGAACAAAGTTTAAAAAGGAATTTGTAGTATACTAGTTAATATAATGTACAATATAGTTGAATATTTTTTCAATCACATTTGATATTGCTCTTTTTCTATGTTATGCAAGATAATAAACAGGCGGCAATGCTCAAATTAGTTGCTAAAACTAACTATTAAATATAAATACACATAATTGCACAAGACAAGTAGATATTTAATATTACAATATTAAATAATAACATGAAATAATAGTTATTAAAAGACGGAAAATATGTCAGATACATGAATTGAATCTGTATTTAAGAAAAGTTGTATTATCATTTCAATGCTTTAAAACTAAATAGCGCTGATCGATTAGCGACTTAGCATTTAAAAAAATAGTAATGTAGCAGAAATTAAATATTTATATAAATGCATTTATAAAAGAATAAATACTTTAATGAATGTGACAAAATATTGTAAAAAATAACAAATGTTGCATAAAAACTTTTATGAACAACCAGTAACCATACACATCTTCAAGCTATTAGTATTAACATATAATTAATATCTATATATTTTCTTATTCAATTTTTTTTCTCGAATATTTTCAGTCAATTTGCTTTATAAAACTAATTCTCTATTCAATTTATCAGTGACACATCTTTGCAGTGGTTAACTTTCTTACATTTATGGCAAACAGACCCATGAGCTGGGCAATTTCCTTTTTTATGAGATTTGTCACAGAATTTACAAGCTATTGTATAAATAATAAATACATATAAAAACATACTGGTAATGGTAGATGTTTTTACAAAGTTTGTAAGATTATATACGTCACGTAAATGTAACACTAACCAGACAATCAGCTCGATTGATCATTTTTGCAGTGAGATCGGGGATATAAAGAAAATATTGGCCGATACCGCAACACATTTTCAAAATCAACCTTTCATAACAAGTTTGAGGGAAAGACAAATCAAGGTAAATTTTTGTAGCATACGGCATCCACAAGGAAATCCTTGTGAAAGATCAATAAAGGAAGTGATCAAGTATCTTAGAATTTTAACGCATGAACATCACGAAGGATGGGTTAAGTACCTGAGACAAGTGGAGGACTTCATAAATATGGTACCAAATACTGTGACGGAATTATGTCCGATAACTTTAATGGAAAGAGTATTGCCAGGGTGACCATGGAGAAGAGATGTTGAAGGGGGTAGACATTACTCATGTACTACTACAAGCAAGGGAAAGGATAGAGAAGAAGCAAAAGAAATATGTAGAAAGGAGGAATACAAGGGTAAAAAAGCGTACGATTTTTAGTAAAGGAGATTTGGTGGTGGTGAGAAAGTTGCAGACCTCAAGTAGGGAGCATAAAATATGTGCAAAGTTGTCATTGCCGTTCGATGGGCTGTTTAGAATTAGTAGGATTTTTGCCGAGGGAAACGTATGTGAGGTGACATCAAAATGAAAGAATAAAAGGCCATTATCATATACAGTTATTATACCCATACAGAATAAATGAAGAATAAGGTGATGTGATTTTGAAGGTACGCCCAGTTGTTTTTCTTTTAATTGTTTAAGGACGATAAGTTAAATTTCATTGTTTCAATGACTGGAGGTTTGGTGATTTGAAAGAAAATAAAAATTCGTTATCCATATTTCAGAGAACCTATAACCGTAGAACCGAAAAATATTTGTTTCTTTAAAATTCAGCGGGGCCTTATATAACAAATAAATGACACTCAAGGGGCTAGGGATGTTAGGAGTTGGCAAATATTGGTGTTTTAGTGATAATAGGCAAACTGTTTCGATACTCTAAACGAGCAGTTTACATAAATACTTGTGTTCAGTAATACTACAGGTGTAACGTCGTTGTGCTCTGTTGTATTGCTGCTGTAATTTTGAGCACGTAGGATATTGGAATAGACTTAAACATACGGTGGCTAAGTAATTCTGTTGTGGCTTGGGTTATGAACACCACCCCGAGAGATCTTGTTAAGTCGTTTTTCTTAAGACATTCTACTGTATTTTAATGGAGACCACATTCATTGGTGTTAGGAGCGGTTAAGCCATATTTTGGTGTGTTGGTTGTGTTCGTGTATGGATATATCGGATGCAGAATTGGAGTGATTTTTTGATTAGGTACAGGTTTAAATTTAAGAGCCTATATATATATATATATATATATATATATATATATATACACACACATATAAACTATGGTCTAATGTTTAAAACTGTGAGTGAATTTAAGTAACTGGAGACTTTAGAAAAAAATTGGGATTCAGAGCAATTATTTATGTCTATTTAATTAAGATGTGTAAGGATATAAAGAACATGTATCTAAAAATATATTGAATCAAGTAAGCTGAGGGTAGTCATGGAAACATCTAAGAAAGAGTGATTTAGAAAAAAATAAATGAGAATAACAGATGATTTTTGTAAAAATTAATTGAATTTAAGCTTTAGTTCTGATACTATAATTTTTTGATAATGTTAACCTTCGGGTATGTTATATTGAAAACCGAATGAGATTGTAAAGAAATGTTTATAATTAACCGAAAATATATTTGTTGGCAAGAAGGATACAGTTTCATTTGACCAGAAGTAATTTTGACAGAGAGTAAAAATAAGCACAGGAAGAAAATAAGACCCACAAGAAAACGAAGCTTAGATACATAGAAAAGATAGAAGAAAAAGGCCCACAAACAAAGACCATTCACACAAGACTAGGAGAACCAGAGGCAGCACAAAACTTTAAGGAAAGTAAAACCAATTTAATAGTATTTGCTAGTAGTATTAGTACTTGTAGTTAGATAGATGAAAAGGGAATTAGTTGAATTATTATGTTACCTTGTAAAGGGAACCACTCCATTTTGGAATAACTGTGATCGAGATACAGGATTAGGATAAGAAAATTAAGAAATTTTCTTGACGTAATAAATAATAATAAAAAAATTTGAGGTTTTTATTTATAAATAGGGATAACAATACAAAACAGTAACACTTATTTGAAGTTACAGGTAAAGATACGAGAGCCCTGCAGTAGCATATGATAAGAAAGACACGTGGGTGAATCGTGTCAAATTCACAATACTCAGATAAACAGTCATTTGAGTAACACCCAATTTATAAGTACTCTACATTCTGTTTAAAACCATAATTTATTCAAATAATTGCATATGAAACGGACAGATGTTTCACTTTTTGAACAATAACCATTATAAAACTATATAGGATCCGTGAAGGTAATTAAGGACAACCAAATAAAGAAAATTTTTATATATGCACGACAGAAACTGTTACGATTGAACTCTCCCTGGGGATAGGCAGCCAGTGCAAAGTATAGAACTGCATTTATATAATAGATAAAAGTTTGAAAACTCTACACAATTGCAGTTCTATACTTTGAACCGGCTGCCTATCCCCAGAAATTAGACACCTCAGGGAGAGTTCAATCGTAACAGTTTGCTGTTCTGTTTGTTCTATAAGCGAGGTTAATTAATATAAAATATTCGTTACAGAGATTGGCAATCAAACTATGATTAATTTTAAATGCTACTTTCCTTCAATATGTCCCTTTTGAGTTTTGATACTTCTAATGTTCTTTGGCACTTTGGAGGTCTTTTTTAGCTATTCTCTTCATAGCTCTGTAGAAACTGCTCTCCAACTCCTTTCAAAACTGGTATAACATTTCTATTTGTAAAATTAGACGCTCGATATGTGACAAAACCTTCAATATTTTATTCCAATTATAACTTTCAATGCAATAGGTTGCTTCTCAAATATAAAATTTACTTCTCTAAATATAAATTTCTTCTATCAACTTTTCTCAATCTCTATTTGTCATTCAGTGTCCCTTGATTATTATTTTTTTATTCCTAAGCTCAATATACTTTATACTTTTTAACTCACTCAAATTTTTATTCACAACATATTGTTGGTCTCCCCATTTTCTAACAATGTTTTTCTGTACCAAACTTTAAATGACTATTTCAAAGGAGAATAAAGTGGCAGAAATGATTGAAACCAGTAATCTACCAATTCATATTCAGATGTTCTTAACTGAGTATGTAATTAGCAAAATGAACAAAGTTTAAAAAGGAATTTGTAGTCTATTAGTTAATATAATGTACAATATTGTTTAATATTTTTTCAAACACATTTGATATTGCTCTTTTTCTAGGTTATGCAAGATAATAAACAGGCGGCAATGCTCAAATTAGTTGCTAAAACTAACTATTAAATATAAATATAGATATAACTGCACAAGACAAGTAGATATTTAATATTACAATATTAAATAATAACATGAAATAATAGTTATTAAAAAACGGAGAATATGTCAGACACATGAATTGAACCTGTATTTAAGAAAAGTCGTATTATCATTTCAATGCTTTAAAACTAAATAGCGCTGATCGATTAGCGACTTAGTAATTTAAAAAAGAGTAAAGTAGCAATAATCAAATATTTATATAAATAATAAATACTTTAATGAATGTGAAAAAATATTGTAAAAAATAACAAATGTTGCATAAAAACTTATAATGAACAACCAGTAACCACACATATTTCAGCTATTAGTATAAACATATAATTAATATCTATATATATTTTTTTACTCAATTTTTTTTCTCGAATATTTTCAGTCAATTTACTTTATAAAACTAATTCTTTAGTCAATTTATGCATGGCACATCTTGACAAAATGGTTAGTTTTCTTACATTTATGGCAAACAGACCCATGAGCTGGGCAATTTCCTTTTTTATGAGATTTGCCACAGAATTTACAAGCTATTGTATCAAGTTTAGGGCAGTCTCCATATTTATGTGTACCAGAACAATATTTGCAATTAGTAATAACAGCTGGCTTTTCCTTAACTTTATCTTTATTACTCTCAGAGGGTTTAACTTTTTTATCGCTAATTTGAACAGATGATTCTAATTTTTGAAGTAAATTTGATTCTAGCTTATGGGCTAGATTGGATTCTAACTTTTGGGCAAGCTTTTCAATTATGTCCGGATTAACCTGTGGTTTAACTTGATTCTGAGATTTTTTGGTCGAAGTTGAAGGTGTTAAAGCCTCCATTCTACAAGCTTGCAACTTTGCTGCTTCTGCAGATTTACACATTTGAACAATGTCGTTCAGTGTTAGATCTGGTATGGACAGCAATTGTTTTCTTAAAGCTGCATTATTTATGCCTATTACAATTTGTGTTCCAATTAAGCTGTCAGTTAACTCTCCCAACTCACAATTTAAACTTCGTTTTTTCAATAAAGCGTAAAATTTATCAAAAGGACTACCTTCCTGCCGCGTATTAAAAAATGTATATCGCTCAAATATAAGATTTCTTTTAGGATTGCAGTACTCATCAAATCTGGCATAGAATTCTTTCAATGTATATGGTTCAGAAATACCTAAATCATTAAAAATGTTTCGCCCATGCTGGCCAATGCAGTGTAGAAAAAGTGAACAAACTTTTTCATCACTTGATGCGATTCCAGCAGCACCCAAATAAATATCAAAATTTTGTTTCCATTGTCGCCAATTATCACACAGTTTTCCGTTTTTTGGTAAGTCCTGAGGTGGGCTAATTGCAAGGGTAGAAGTAGCGGTAGCCATTATGTTCTATTGAAGGTCATTAACTGCAAATCTATTCACCTTGTAAACAAAAGTATTATCACATATATTGCAATCAAAATAAAAAACATACCATCGATAAATCTTAAATTTGTTAATGATTGGCTTTTTACGTACTCCGGTAAGTTTATTTTGAATACAAGTATCTTTAAAATGATAACACAAACAAAGCCGAATACGTGTCCATAGATAAACTTATATACAACGTGCCAACGCCCGAAACTATATACTTTCGTTAGTATATTAGCGCCACCTTGTGAGATGCTCTTGCTTCTTTTAATACGGCAGGAAATTTAAAACCTTTCAAAGTGAAAATTTAAATATTATTCAGATTCTTTATTTTCCACTAGCTATTATACAGAGAACCTCCTTTGCTAATTTTTGGACAATAATCATTCAACACAAAAATTGTTTAGAACGTGAAAATTAATTTGAAATTTTGTTTTCAACATAATGATTACTAAAAATTGTAGTGCATATAAATTATATCACTTCATTACTATAAACTCATAATGCACCTCAACAAAAATAAAATTAACCCACCCCTATATTTTATTTATAGTTATTTAAAAAATGTATACACTTGTCAAGTTTGCTTCAATTTTAAGTTCTTAAAGTGACACAATTTAAGCTCAATTTTTAGTTAAATCTGCATCATATTTACATTTGTTCATTTTTTCATCAATTTTCTGAATTTATGAAGAGAGAATAAAATTAAGTGGTTTTTTTGTGACAATAATCAATGGAAAAAAGGTTTAATATCGAATAAAAGGACTTGTTCATGGTTTTGCATCCCACACTACGTCGTGTTATTTGGGTCACCGGAACTGTAGGCGTTTCATTTAAAAATGTGAAACAGTTCACCAACGGTGTGTAGATAAATTCGATACGCATTAATATTAGTGATAATTTAGATTTTGGTTTATCTGACGATTTTTGTTTTAAGTTGTCAGAGTAGTTTGTATGTATGTGGTATTATTTTATTTTATACAAATGGCTGGTTATGAATCTATTGATTGGGTGGATTTCTGAATATAGATGTATCAGTTACCAATCACGGTACTCCCTTTCGAGGTAACCAAACCTAGCACTTCTTTCTCGGGGAAATGTAGGATATAACTTTAGACTACTACACTACTTTTACTCCCATCAGCATTCCTCGATCCCTACACATTTCTTTTACCTTCGCAACATTCATACATTGCTTTTGGCGTGTTCTTTTATTTCTCAGACTTCCCACCTGTCGTTCTTTCTGTAACTTCTTTTACGCGGTCAACCCGTTTCAATTCTACCGGTTATCTTACTTGCATACATACGGATAGTAAGGCTATCTGCATTCATTCTTTTTACCTAAGGTTACTTTGCTCTTTAAGGCTCACTTGCACCCCACACTCTGCTCAAACCCATTCGTTTGGCACTTTGGCTCTCAATGTTTTTCCTCATATATTTCTTAGAAACCCCATTCTTCCAGCATTTATACGATTAACATGCTTCTGTTGCCAGACCCGTTTCGCTTCCATACAGAAGAGTTGGCACAAATCATGATACAACAAACTTAGAGGATATGATGATTCGCTTACACTCTCACCTAGCTCAAGCTGCAATGACGTCACGCGGATAGTTAACATCAGTTGAAAGTAGTATTTTATTCCTGAAATTTCTCACCTGTCGTTCTTTTAGTACTTCCTCTACTACATCCAACCATCTGCATTAAAACACTGCAAGCGATCTTTTTCAGCATAAATAAAACTAATATTATTTAAAACGCCCTAAAATTGCTGAACGACCTCACGCTTTCTATGTTATTTTAAATCAAAGGTTATCGATCAACAAGCTCGATTTTCTTCCAAATGGAATGAGTTCTAGTTTATAAAATTTTATCAAGTATTTATTCTATAATATTCTTCTTTGTTAGTCACATTATAAATGGTCGAATAAAGTAAACATCTCTTATCAACTTTGCTTTATAAATTTTCTTAAATATATTCTAACACCTGCAGTAAGTACGTTATGGTTTTTTGTAAAACATTAAAATAAATTCGTCTTATATAAATGCTTCGAATTACGTTTCAACTACAACTGCACATACATTCATGACTTTTTTAAAAGATAAAAGGTTTAACCACCTGCTTTGTAAATGAACACTTGTAATGGGTTTGCTACCTATACCAAGAAATTCTATCCAACGGAAGTAGTAATCGATTGTCTCCCTTGTTAGTAATTTTTGGTAGCCGTTAGACGTGCTTTGCAGCTGGAATGTGCTATTCTAAGAATTCATTACATTTGATTGTTTAGAAATATTTTTGTTAAACAAATACCTGCATCACTGCGATAAATCAATTCTTTGAACTACGCTTTTATCGGGCTTGCTATCTACACGTTACTAAGGAACTTTCTGAACGCGGCATTTCGTTATCTCCTAAATGTCTAAGGTCATTCAAAGTGATGTTCTTTTTATCTGATAAATCATGCAAAGAAATGAATGCTGTAGAAAAGTCTTCGAACTAGAAGCCTAACTCGCTTGGTGTAACCTTCTTTTTGTCTCAGAAGAGATTGCTGCTTGCATGTTGCCTACTTTGGCCAGGTTTGGAGACAACATTCGGAACGATGTCGCCACGAGCCCGTTAGAGCGAGCGGCGTAATCCGAATGAGTAATGGCCATAAATCGCAAGTAGAATACTATAGTCTTCCCACGACTACACAAATCTTCAATATTAGATATTTTCTAAACGTTTTAACTAATATCGCAAACACTGACAATTAAAAATTTATTTGTCAAAGTGTAGCGGCCTAACTTTGCATGATACGAAAATTATACCTAGCTGTTTATGAAAAATGAAGGTATATACCGATTGGTCAGAGATGTTGGATTATGTTCATAATCAACTATCTGGATATTATTCCTGATTGGTTAAAGGTGTCGGATTATGAATTTATGTTCATCTACAGAAAAATGAGTACCATTATTAACCCATTCTTAAATGCATAAGAAATGCATTACTGAATAGTCGTGGAAAAAGTTATATAAAAACACGCCTACGAACGCATATTTATGAACGTACATTTTGTAGCAATTTGTGTAATTATTCTACATCACAAAAAGGTCATTTAAAAACACATATACGTACGCATACTAACAAACGTTTATTTCAGTGGAATTTGTGTATTTGGTGCGCATCATGAAAAAGTGATTTAACAGACATTGTTGGGGTTGCGGTCAATTGCCTGTAGTCAACTGGTAAGGGCTGTTTGCAGCAACACTAAAGACTTCCTTTGCCACTCAATTTCAGATTAGAAACACGGCAAGGTGGCTCTTTATTAAGCAGCTCAAATTCCTAACAATTTTAGATGAATAATAGTAACAATGTTACAATAACTTACTGTATCCCTTACTATTGTTGCGAGCTACTACTAGGCAACCCATCAAACACACAAGCGCTGTAGGCTCTGCATAGTTTTCAGGATACGAGAATTCTTCTAGAAATCAAACACACAAAACGCCGCCGACACTGTTTATTCTCAATAGACCGGGAAGCTTTGCGTAATTACTAGAGGATGACTCATATCTTTAACTCAGAGTATATAAAAGGCCGCTTATGAATGTAAGAGTCAGTCTATACTAGAATGTCTAATATAAATTATAACGTTGTAAAGTAATAGTAGTTTGAGCTTTTAGACGTATACATAAATGTTATATGCTGTGTCTAATGTACATGCAGCTTGTAGTATACATAAATAAATAGAAGTGTATAAACAAATAGTTGTGTTAGTGTTGTTAATGGACCTATGGTAAAGAAGTTAGTTTAAGAAGAAATTAGTGCTTGTAAATTCATTAGTGTAATAGTGCTTCATTGTTAAGTGGACTGAAAACATTTATAAATAAGGCATATACCGTTAATTAGACTTGTGAACAGTGAGTAATAAAGACCTTTATTATTACTTGTTTTAAATTAAAGAAACGCGGTAGTAGTAGCCCGTTACACTATCATACAACCTTGTGTAATATAAAACACCTCTATAATGTAGGCTTTAATAAACTCAAAATTCAACTAATACTAGTATGACATAGCTTTCTGACAAGTAACAACAACGCCAACTATAAAGTAAATTAATTACACAAATTTATATAACAATCTTCCCCGCTCAGTACCTGTAATAATCTTGCAAATAGGCGAGAGGTCTCCGCTCCCTTAGAGGTAAATTCATATGAGAGCCTAATTTTGAAACCGGTTCGTTAACATCCTTTGGCTCCGAGTTATCAGAGACTCTCAAATATGTATAATTTTCTGTGGGATCACAAATGATATTTTCAAAGTGACTACAACTAGGAATTACGATATTCTTCGGCCGGCAGATAGTGTTGAGGCCACAGAATTTGATTGTTCGTTTGCAGTACTGGTAAAACTAGGTGGATTATCTTGTTCATTTGAATTACTTCGGGATTTACTTTGTTCATGTATATGAGGATCACCTTTAGGTGCCAGATGGCGAGTTGATACACTTACCTCACAGCCATTGGATTTTTGGATATGGCTGTAGTCTGGATTAGCTTCCTTCAGGTCCACTTCTTCGACTAAAGGCTCGTATTTGTTCTGCCTACAATGATTTTTGAGGAAAATAGGGCCTGGAGTACTTAACCATGTAGGAATAGAAGTACCGTTAGCGGACTTTTTTGAATGGTTGAACATTCGTTCATGAGGAGAACAGTTTGTCGCAGTACACAATAATGATCTTATAGAATGTAATGATATGTAAGTACATGCTGCCACAAATTAATTTTTATATTCTGAGATCTTAGGATTAATAGTACAGTTTTTTAAATTACTCCATTGTATCGCTCACATTGTCATTCCCTTGTGGATTATACGGGGTAGTGCGGCTTGTAGCTATTCCTTGGCTTGTTAGAAAGCTTCTAGCTTCTTCTGACATGAAACAACTACCTCTATCAGTATGTATATAGGATGGAGATCCAAAGACAGCAAAAAGTTGCTTCAAGCAGTTAATCACTGTTGATGCAGTCATATCTGAACATAAAAAAGCCCAGGGAAATCTTGAATATTCATCTATAACAGTTAAAACGTAACAATTTTGATTGGTTGATGGTAGAGGTCCTTTAAAATCTAGATTTAGTCTATCTATTGGTGCTGTTGCTTTTAATAGAGTTCCTTGATGTTTATAAAACCTTGGTTTTATCTCCGTACTTACAGGACAAGCAGATACAATTCTTTTCACGTCATCCAGAGAGTAAGGAAGGTTTTTGCAACGTACCCAGTGGTAGAATCTTGTAATGCCAGGAAGACACAAGGAATTATGTAGATTATAAAGATTTGTATCAGAAGTAGAATGCTGTATAGCAGCAGAAATTCTTGAAAGTGTATCAGCCACAATATTCTGACATCCAGGTCTGTAAATGATGTCATATTTATAACAGGACAATTCTAATTGCCATCGCATTATTTTCTCATTTTTAACCTTTGAAGATGGGGCAGTGTTTTCAAACATAAAAGCTACAGATCGTTGATCTGTAATTAGTCGGAAATGCCTACCGATTAAAAATTGCCTCCACTTTCGAATAGCTTCAACAATAGCATACGCCTCTTTTTCAACTGAGGAGTGGTGCTGTTCTGATTTTGATAAAGTTCTTGAGAAGAAGGCTACTGGTTTTCGTGACTGAGTTAACTGAGCAGCGGTAGCGTATTCTGAAGCATTTGTCTCAACTGTGAATATACTTTCGTCATGAATTGCTGTAACAGCGGCATTTAAAATATCTGCTTTTAAGTTTTTAAAAGCCTCAATTTGATCTTTATTCATTGGGAAATGTTTAACTGCTATCAGATGATGAATTTTATCGGAGAATTTGTATATGAATTTTGAATAGTGAGCAAACAATCCTTGAACTCGTTTCAGTGATGTCATATCAGTTGGTAAAGGCAAATTGACAAGGGGACGAAGTCTATCCAAATCAGGTTTTATAATTTTATTTTAAATGGTGTATCCAAGAATATTAATTTTAGTCATAGAAAATTTACATTTTTCACGGTTCAGAGTAAGCTTATATTTTTCAGCAATTTTTAAAAAATTTTGTAAATTTTTTCCGTGTTGTTCTTTACTTTTCCCACATATGGTAATATCATCCAAAAAGGCAAAGGTATCTTGTAACTTTTCGTTTTGAATTATTTTATTGATATTTCGTTGGAAACAAGCAACTCCATTTGTCACTCCAAATGGAATTCTTGTAAATTGATAGAGATTGCCATTAGCTTCGAATGCTGTATAATTTTTTTCATGGTCTAAGATGGGTATCTGGTGATAGGCGCTTTGTAAATCAATGGAGCTAAAATATTCATTCTGCAAGATCTGCTTTACTAAATTTTCGATATTTGGCAGGGGGTAAGCATCTAGCAAAGTAAATTTATTAATTGTTGAAGAATAGTCGACTACCATTCTTTTCTTATGATTCTCACTACTAACAACAAGCACTTGTGCTCTCCATGGCGAGTTGCTTGGTTCTATTATCTTTTTTTTCAGAAGTCTAGATATTTCTTTTTCAATAAATTCTAAATCGGCCGGACAATAATTACGGGACTTGGTAACAATTGGTTTGCAATCATCAGATAGGTGTGCAAATAACGGATAAGGGTCAACTTTAGCTATTGTCAAATTGCATATAGAGAGAGATGGTCTACCTTCACCAAAGATAAATTCTACTCCTGAATGTTGCTTTAAAAGATTGTGCCCAATAATAACATCGGAGCAGAGCTCTTCCAGAACATAAAGTTTAACATTTTGATAATAATTATTAATATCTTTAAGTTTACGACGCAATATTCATGGACTAATGAACTTAAGGTTGAGGATGCCATTGTGACGTTTAGATTAGTTGGAAGTATTTTAATCAGATTCCTGTTCACAATTTTTGCAGATATATAACTGTCTGAACTGCCAGTATCAACTAATGCTTCTACATTGCATCCATTTACTTCTATTTGTAGAATCGCTTTTGATAGGGAGGCAAGGGATAAAGCCGATATCATATTGAGAATGGCAGCAGAAGTATTGCTGTTATAAGCACTTTTCTGAAGCTTAGATCTGCATACTTTCATAAAATGGCTTTTCTTGCCACAAGAATGCTAAGCTCTCGTTCAGCAGAGTAGTTGAAGAGTCTTCATTTAAAAAGGCGAAGGTTTCAACATAGTAATCGCCATTTCTTAGTACAACAGGCACTATACGAAAGCTAGCTGTATACGTAACATCATTTTCTGAGGCTAACGAAACGTTATGTTGTTGCTCTATAACCATAAGGCTTGAAGTCTTTGTTCTAGTTGCCCTATATTTACTGTGGGACTGTCTGAATCAGGTTCTATCTTTTCGAACAACTGTGCGTCATTGTGAAGCAACGGGTGGTGGATACTGTTGCAATCATTTTTACCCCACTCACCTGGAGCTGGACATTTAAATTTATGAACTCCCAAACATTGACGACACAGTCTTAACTTACGCACTGTGTTCCATTTTTCTGATAAAGACAACTTGGTAAACCCTTTGCAATACGCAATACTTTTACATTTGCCCTAACACAACTTACACACTTCTGTTTTAGTAGGTTTTGTATCTACGGCTGCATTAGAGGTATCCTTATGGTGGTAAACGTTAAGATGCTGTTCTAGTTTTTTAGTCGGAACAGGACTTTTGGCATCAATCACTGTGAGTGTTGGAAGCGCTCGGCAAACATTTTTAGCTAATGTGTAAAGCCACTCTTCAAACACGGGCAGGTTGCTGGTCTGTGACGAGGAACTTTTATACATGGCCCAATTAAGCTTCATTGAAGCAGGTAGCTTTAGAAGCAACTCTTGCAATAGCGATGGGTTAGTAAGATAATCATCCAACTGTGCAGCTTTTAAAGACGCGCAAAGATTTTGTATAGCAATGGCATACTCTACCAACGTTTCTAATTTTTCTTGTTTTATTGGTGCCTGGTGACGCTCTTTTAAAATGTGTGCTTCAATAATTTGCTCAGGCCTACCGAAAGGCATTTGTAAGGTAGGCATAATTTCTGATACACATTCAGGCATAACTAACAAACTAGATACAACATTTTTTGCAGTGCCTTTCAACGATCGCTGCAAACGAACAAGATTCTCATCATTATTAAATCCACACATAGATGTAGTCCTCTCAACACTACTGACGAACAAAGGCCAGTCGAGAGGGTTACTCGAGAATGAAGGTAGTTCTCTAGGAATCGACTGTCTTGCTGCCGTCTGTTGAGAAGTTAGAGATGACAAAATATTTTTACCGTAAGTACCTAATGGTGAAATAAGTGCAGGATCTCGAGCTACCCCTGCACGTTGGGAGTTACTCACTTTTGGAGACGTTTGGTTTTGCTTTAGCGTGTCCGAGCACCTCACAGAAGCCGATTTTAATGACAAGTAAACAAATTTTTGAGTAAGTTCACTTGAAACCATCTTTGTGTTTTCGCCACTTAGCATCACAAGACCTTCTTCAATTTGTTGAGATAAGTTTGCATTGTGAAGGGCGTCAATTGCATTTATCTCGTCATCGTCAATACATTGGCTGGAGTCGATGTCGTCCTGTTCGAGCAATAAACGCTTTTTTAAAGCTAGCAGCTGGCACTTGCGAAGTATTTCCATTTCATCATCAATAGCTTTAAGCTGAAGATTTCTCTTGCTGCTTCTAGTAGTGATTGAACTTAGAGACTTTCGAGACTTAGCTACTCCATGTTTAGTCATTTTGCAACTAGCACTGCCTTGGGGGCAGCTAATGTCATCTGTCTTGTTACATTAAATCTGTACAATTTCACTGCGCCATTGCGATAAAGGAATTGACAATGCCTTGTGACTGAATCTGCAATCAGCGGGAGACCAAGAAGTACTTGATTCTAGGCAATTAGGACACTTCCAGTCTTTAATGCTGGCAACATTGTCGTTCACATTGACACACTCGTAGCAAAGCCATTTGAGACAAAAGGTGCATTCCACAATATCATAGCTGCGGTAAGATTTATTGCAGATAGGACAACAGTTACGTCGTCCTTGAACTACGGGTTGGTTTATCATGTTTGTTTAGATAATATATATAAACTTGAAAGCTTCCAAAAGAAGGCAAGGTGGCTCTTTATTAAGCAGCTCAAATTCCTAACAATTTTAAATAAATAATAGTAACAATTTTACAATAACTTACTGTATTCCTTACTATCATACAACCTTGCTTCTCTTAAATAGTTTCTAAATGTAACAAACATTCAAGTCAATAACTAAATTGTAATACACAACCAGAATATTTATTATGTAAAAACACAATTTTTCCAATCTGTTAAAGTTCACCCTTACCCGCTGGATTACCAAAACTAGTGTTACAACTATCAACAATAGTAAATGTATTAATTAACAAATCCCAACAGACATACTAACACATACTTAACCAAAGTCAATTTCTATGCAATTTGTATGATTATTCTAAAGCACAAAAAAGAGAATTAAAAAAAATCTACGAACACATACTAATAAACGTCCATTCGCATGCAATTAATGGTTTAATGCTGTCTTAGGTTAACATCGTTTACAAAGGCGTGTACAGTCATTTTGCAACCACCACACAATTGTTTTCATTATTTCATTATTTGGCATCCAAAGCCACACGTGTCGTCACTCAACAAGCACTCATTTGCGTGGAAATTTTTTTAAGTATTCCACAACAAGAAAAAGTATCGTACAAATACATTTAGAGCTTTTTACTTTAAGTAGAACCCAACATCATTTAACAGATTGTTCACAAATGAAATAGCAGCGATGTAGTTGACTTATTATGATGATGGTTAGGAGGTAAGTTTTATAAATATTTTCACATACAAAGGAGCTATTTTTTATTACTTTGAAAGTACAGCAGAGTAATTAGAATATGGTGACATGATATTGAGTTATCGTATGCTGATAGTATAAATGAATTGTAATAGTGTTATGGTTGAACACAAAACTCGAAGCCACTCGTGCTTGAAAACTGCGACACTAAATATAAATAATGATGCATTTGCTTGCAATTTGTATGACTATATTGTTACATATATGGTATTTTATTTCGATTTAAATTAGCTTGTATTCTAACTATTTTACTTCACTTTTAAAGTTTTATTTCTTTATTCACTTTATTCGCATTATTCATTTAATAATTTAACTTATTTTGTTTATTCCATTATGTATGTATTCATTGGATTCTTATATTTATTTTATTAGGTTAATCTATTTTATTAATTTATGTGTATGTAATTTATTATGTATATTACATTATTTATTAAAAATAGAATAAAATTGAAAAGGATTTTAATAATCCACAGCTTTAAAGAATGCAAAAAGGGTTTAAATTAAATTATTCTTAAAAAAAATCTTTGCGGGAAAATTTTGTATAAATATTAGAATGTACTGTTACAGTTCAATAACATACAGTACAATGTGTTAGTTGAGTTATCAGAACAGCAGGTATTTCTATTTCAAATGCAACTGCAATTTGGTTCTTCCAATATTATTCGATCTCCATTTGACTTTTAACCAAGATAGTTAAATTAAATTGAACTACGCTTTGTAACATTAGTTTGAGTTTTAACAAGAATTTATGTAGAATTTGCATTTTATTATTATATAAATCCTACTACTTTTCATTGTAGTTAATCAATAGTATACAACTCCAATTCAATACCATAAAAATAATTAAAGCATTCGTACATTGTATTAAATAAATTCCCAACCAACCATATCTTTCAGTTCGGTAAACTCCTTGAAAAACTGATCCTTTAAAAATTCCAATCATATATCGAAAATAACTCCCTGATTTTCCACAACCAACACGGTTTCCGCCAAGGTCACAGCGCAGAACAAACGATCTTTTCTTTAATTTCCAAAGTTCGATCATCACAATCCAATACGTTCTAGCAATTTTCCTTGATTTCCACTCCGCCTTTGATCTCCTCTGGTAGCCGAATGTCCTTAACCAACTCAAGGTCCTGAATTTTCCTTCCGATATATATATATATATATATATATATATATATATATATATATATATATATATATATAATCATCCAATCATACCTGTCTTCCCGAACAGCTACCCTCCGTACAAACTACTTTTCCACTACCATGTCCCTAACACAAAGCTGTGCTCAAGGATATATTCTCTCATCTACCTACCCTTTTGAACCTATGCATTAACCCTCTTCTTCACCTTAATATTCCTAACACAGACATCTTGGCCAATGCAGACGATCCTACATTCTTTATTAACGGAAACTCCTGCCTCCAACTACAATCCACTGCCAATATCCTAATCCAATATATCGAACAATGGTCAATAAGCAACCCATCTCCCCTACTAAATCCAGAATGTTACTTTTAAAAAGCTTCTTCGACCCCCGCCATATCATAGGAACATCCCTAACTTTCTCTGAAATTGTCTTCCACTTCGGCATCCATTTAGAAATTCGCCTGAAAATGCACACCCACCTACAAAAAATCCGTTCCAAAACCAAGTTAATCCTGCGCAAGATTCAGCAATCCTGACCAAAATCAATCCAATTAGCCCCACCGACAAGAAGATTAATCCTGAACAATATCATCATCCCCATCGTTCGTTATGCTGCTGACTCTTGGGATCCCCTCACAACACCCCATTTCCGCAGAATCCTAAACCCGATCATATGTCCCTAACAATTATATGTCTCTCGAACCTTTTGAATCACTTTCACTGCCTCTCTATACACAATATTAAAAATCCCCCCCTAGAAACCCAACTACATCACTTCGTGCAAACTCATAACCTAAAATTCCTTCGTCCGATTCACCTCCATAATGAAACATTGTCCCCAGATACGTACTGCACAATCCCTACTTCCGACCTTAAGAACCATATCTACAACTCACTCCTGGCAAGAATTATGGTCCTACTCCAATACCGGCAGATACACCCACCAAATATTTCCTACCATTACCGACATCCCCACTCACAAACTAAACTCCAGCCGTGCAACTCTCCAATTCTTAACTGGTCATGGCAAATTCCGATTCAAACTACACTACCTCCACCTAATACCCTCTCCTCTATGTCCATGCAATCTTGATTTTCCCGAAACCCCAGAACATGTACTATACCATTGCCCCGCCCTCACTCCCATCCGAAATACCTTCAAACAAATTATACAACTCGACGTATTTTCCCCACTACATGATTTAAAATTCCTAATCACTGTTAGGGTACAGGGACAGAAAATAGACATGTTACGTTTTGCAGATGATATAGCCAGAGTCTAGAAAAGATTTAGGAGAGTTTTTAAATATTTTAGAAAAGATACTACAGAGTAACTATAGTATGAGAATTAACTCAGTAAAGACAAAGATAATGACAAGTGAGTTACAGCTTAGTCTAAACCAAAATTAAAAATAGGTAATACCGAGTTAGAGGAGGTAGATGAATTTTGCTATTTATGTAGTATAATTACAAAGGTGGACGTAGCAGAAGGGATATAATAGCTAAAATAGCTCAAGCTAGAGTAACAAACGAGGAAGTTTATAGAAGGATAGGTGAGGAACCCTGTATGTGGAAACAATTAAAGGTCAGGAGAGATAGAATGATAGGGCACCAGTTAAGACATGAGGGACTATATAGTAAAGTCTTAGATTATAGACTACCAAATAAAAATAGAGTAGGCAGGCCTAGACAAAGCTATATTAGTCAAATTATTAGAGATTTAGGTTGTGAAGGGTATGTAGACCTTTTTAGACTAGCTCAAAATAGAAAAGAATTTAGAGCTGCGTCAAACCCACTTTAAGTAAGTTCGAAAACAAAACAAAAAGAATAAGTAAATAAAAATCAGTTAACTAAATGTCACCATGACATAACTCACAATTAGTTAGCGGTCTGGCATGTTGCTAGCGATTCGTTGCTCAAGCCTTACCATAACATATAATTTAATAAACGTCACCATGACATAACTCACAATTAGTTAGCAGTCTGGCATGTTGGTAGCGTTTCTTTGCTTAAGCCTTACCATAACATATAATTTAATAAACGTCACCATGACATAACTTACAATTAGGTAGCGGTCTGGCATGTTGGCAGCGATTCGTTGTTTAAGCCTTACCATAACAAATAATTTAACACTTTTCCTTTTTTGAAGCGGATAACCAGGTTATAGTTCATTTCCTTATAAATGGTAATCATGTAAACATGTTAGAGTTCGTTAACAACCATCAGGTTGCTAATATCTATGTAGAGCCAGGTGGATAGGAAAAAGATAGAAGGATATAGGAAGACCTAGACCAAGCTATATTAGTCAAATTATTAGAAATTTAGGTTGTGAAGGGTATGTAGAGCTTTTTAGATTAGCACAGAATAGAAAAGAAGTTAGAGCTACGTCAAACCGACCTTAACCTAACTGAGGACTCGTTCGAACGTAAAGGCTAGGTAGGATGGTTAAGAAAAAAATTACTGCACCCTAGATCAAGTTTTCGACGTCACTCGAAGGTATAAGCGAGTAAGAGAAGACCACCTGAAACCGAGTGAAATTTAATTTACTTTGTTTTTCTTTATTTCCTTATTTTCTTTTTTTATTATATTAGACTGGTCAAGCTAGGATGAACCAATGGCCTATGTATGGCTTATAATAAAGAATATCCACACACACACACGCGCGCCGCGCGCGCACACACACACCCACAAATAAACGTGGATTACTATGGATTCGCACACTTGCTTTTAGATGAATCTTCTCGGATGCGAAATAGTCACATATTGCAAACAAATGAAGCATTGATTAATACGAGGCTGCAGAAATAATTTTGCAATACAGATTAAACACACAAATGAGTATGTGATAGCAAAAGTACTTTAGAGTAACGTTTTGTTTATGCGGAATAGCCACAAAAATTGCGCGCGAATACAAGTTCATTAGTATGACCCCATAAATGCACTTGTAAATAACACTTTTGTGTAGTTGTATAATCACACAAATTGCATACAAAAGGACGTTTGTTAGTATGCGATCGCAAACGTACTTGTAAAGTACTCTTTTGTGATGCATTATACTCAAATAAATTAAACACATATGGATGCTAGTTAGTACGCCCCTACGTATGTTTGTGTAGATCACTTTTTCGTGACCAGCTATAATTACACAAATTGCACGGAATTGGACGTTCCCTAGTTTGCAGCCTTAATAGTTCTTGTAAATTACATTTTTATGACATGGTATAATTACACAAATTGCGTGTAAATCACTGTTTGTTAGTATGCGACCGAAAATGTTTTTGTGAATTACTTTTTTATGTTGCAGTATAATTACACAAATTGCTTGCAAATGGACGTTCCTTAGTATGCGACCTCAAATGTACTTGTAAATTACTTCTATGTGAGTGGTATAATCACACAAATTGCATGCGAATGGGCGTTCGTTACTATGCGACTGAAAGTGAATTTGTGCCGTTTCACGATACCGCATTATTACACAAACTGCAGGCGAATGGATGTTCGTTAGTATGCGATCGAAAATGTGTTTGTAATTACTTTTATGTGAAGTGAAATAATGTCACAAACTGCATGTCAATGAACGTTTGTTGTTCTGCGACTGAAAATGTATTTATAAATTACTTTTTATGATGCGGTATATTTACACAAATTGCATGCGAATAGACGTTCCTTAGTATGCACTCTTAAATGTGCCTGTAAATTACTTTTATTTGAAGTGGTATAATTACACAAATTGCATGCAAATGTACGTTCCTTAGTATGCAACCTCAAATGTACTTGTAAATTACTTTTATGTAAAGTGATATAAGCACACAAATTGCATAACAATAGGCGTTCGTTAAGTATCCAACCGAAAATGGATTTGTAAGCAACTTTTTCGCGTTGCGGTATAGTTACATAAAATACAGACCACCGAAAATGTACTTGTAAATTACTTTTATGTGAAGTGGTATAATTACACAAGTTGCACCTGAATGGGCGTTCCTTAGTATGCGACCGAAAATGTCTTTGTAAATGGTTTTTTTTGTGAAGTGATATAATCATACAAATGACACGCGATGCGGTATAATTGCATAAATTGCATGTAAATGGACGTTTCTTAGTATGCGACATCAAATGTGCTTGTAAATTACTTTTATTTGAAGTGATATAATCACAAAAATTGCATGCGAATGGGCGTTCGTTAAGGTGCGATTGAAAGTGAATTCGTAAGAGACTTTTTCGCGATGCGGTATAATTACACAAATTGCATGCAAATGGACGTTCTTTAGTATGCGACCTGGAATGTATTTGTAAATTACTTTTATTTGAAGTTGTATAATCACAAAAATTGCATTCGAATGTAGTTAGTATGCGACTCAAAGTGAATTTGTGACTTTTTCGCAATGCGGTATAATTACACAAATTGCATGCAAATGGACATTTGTTAGTATGCGATCGAAAGTGTCTTTGTAAACTACTTTTATATAAAGTGGTATAGTTACCAAAAATTGCATGTAAATGAGCGTTTGTTAGTATGCGACTGAAAGTGAATTCGTAAGTTACCTTTTCGCGACGCGGTATATTTACACAAACTGCAAGCGAATATACGTTCGTTAGTATGTGACCGAAAATGTCTTTGTAAATTACTGTTATGTGAAGTGGTATAATTACAAAAATTGCATGCGAATGGGCGTTCCTTAGTATGCGATTGAAAGTGAATTTGTAAGTGACTTTTTTGTAATGCGGTATAATTACACAAATTGCATGCAAATGGACGTTCTTTAGTATGCGACCTCAAATGTACTTGTAAATTACTTTTATCTGAAGTTGCATAATCACAAAAATTGCATGCGAATGGGCGTTCGTTAGTGTGCGATTGAAAGTGAATTTGTAAGTGACTTTTTCGCAATGCGGTATAATTACACAAATTGCATGAAAATGGACGTTCTTTAGTATGCGATCTCAAATGTACTTGTAAATTACTTTTATTTGAAGTGATATAATCACAAAAATTGCATGCAAATGAGCGTTCGTTAGTATGCGACTGAAAGTGAACGCGTAAATTACTTTTTCGCGATGCGGTATAATTACACAAATTGCATGAAAATGGACGTTCGTTAGTATGCGATCGAAAATGTTCTTGTAGATAACTTTTTCGTAATGCGGTATAATCACACAAATTGCATGCAAATGGACGTTCGTTAGTATGCGATCGAAAATGTCTTTGTAAACTACTTTTATATGAAGTGCTAAAATCACAAAATGGCATGTAAATGAGCGTTCGTTAGTATGCGACTGAAAGTGAATTCGTAAGTGGACATTTCGCGATGCGGTATAATTACACAAATTGCATGAAAATGGACGTTTGTTAGTATGCGACCCACAATGTTCTTGTAGATAACTTTTCTGTGATGCGGTATAATCACACAAATTGTATGCGAATAGACGTTTGTTTGTATGTGGCTGCATCACGTGCTGTATTCTTAGACAAATGTTAAGCTTTATTAACTAAATATTAATTATTAATACAAATGTCAGTTGCTTCAAATTATGTTTCATAGCAATCCTGGGACGCGGTTATAAATAACACTCACTCGGGCGAATGTTATACCGAGGCGCTGTTAAAGCGTTCATAAACAACATTTTACGCTCTAGTTATATATTCTAAAACTTTAATAAATTGCTTGGAAGGCGCACTCAGAGCGTGCCTTATTTAACCCGGTCAGAAGCTCGTATATATTCCGCCCGACATGCGCAATGTACCATTTACCATTAATTGACAATATTTTGGTTAAGATAACGTGTTTACCAAGTGGTTTTACTAATCTAAAATTATTAGAAAAACGGAACTTGATAACAGCAACGATATTTTAACTTTGGATCCAGTAAATTACAAAGTTTTGGAAATTGCAAAATGACGTGTTCTTGATGTTCTATTATGGTCATACTAGACGTCTAATTCACCATTGAACTGATGTAATAATGGTCGCGTTCAGCAGAAAAAAACAGCTTGCACTACCGCCACGCAGCGCTAGCGTTTTTTGCTGGACACTGAGTAGATGTTTGTAACTGAGCGCACAGAGAGCATAAAATATTTGCGCTACAAAAAATGGCGACCGCTCCCAAACAGGTTTGTATGTAGCGTACGTGTCCAGTAGAAATATCGGGAACTGTTTGCAAACTGTTGACTCTGTTGAACGCGACCAATGACAGTAGGGTGATGTGTTTATGTCACGCACAGATGACGGCATCCAATGACGGAGATGGAACATTGTCAAATATCTTGAATTTAAAATGTATTCAGTCAACTTTGGCATCACATCCTAGTTTCAACACTCTAACATATTTTACATGCTGTTACATTTTTCATTTTCATATTATTCTAATTTAATATTCTATGAGGTTGTAGAAATGATATTCTAAAAGGAACTGGGTATGTTATTGTAGAATTTATTTAAGAAGAGCATGTACGTCATTTGACAGATGCGCAAACCTTGAAAGTCAGTGGCGAAGCGGATTTAATAATTTTTAGGGTTCCCATAAAGTAAATATTCTAAAATCAAGTTTTACTTTGTTGGTGGTTTAAATTAACATGGCGAATACGCGAATAAGCAAGGCATAAAACACAAAGAAACAGAATGAAAACTATTAAAGCGTAAGAAATAAATATAGAATATAAAAGTCACAAATATTAATTGACATTTAACAGCATATTATCTACGCTACTGAAATGCTGAACAAACACGCCTATTTATAAACTATGGACTAATTTGACATCGTTTTAGCCGTATGCGCATGATGACGTACAGGCTCTTCTTAAGTAAATTCTACTCTACTAGTTTATGCTAAACACATATCTTGCTTGTAAACTTAAAACTTAGATTTTGAAATATCCATAATTTATACATGTTTTGTGGCAATTAAAAGAAGTTACGATACGATTCAACTTTTAACAATTTTATTGGGCAATGCAAATACACTTTCATCTGTGGTATATACAATTATATTAAATTTATTGATCTATTTTCTCAACAAAATTTTTTAATCAAGGCTACAACTTTTAATTACATTTAACATAATGTGTTAAAGGTCAAAGCTTAAACAATTGATATTTATAGTAAGCGTAAATATTGATTACATGGGGCAGTCGTTTAGAATATCATTGCAACATCATAAATGTTACACTACAAATGCAATATAAGTGTAAGGTAATTAGAAACATAAATGCAATATTATTGGAATCAACAAGTAATGTTCTTGTGTTCAGTGGGATACTATTCTTATACGTAAAAATATTAATAAGGCAGCAAGATAAGTTATGGGCCTTTCGGGGGTTCCTTTTCAAAACATTTATTTCCCAAAAACACTTCTATCAAATTTATTTTAATACAGTAATTACAAAATGGTTTAACAGCTTGTACGTTATGTTCATTAACGTAACTTATAATTTAACAAATTAATCAAACTTAATATTTTAATAATTACCAATGAGTAGCTTGAACTACTAACAATGCTAAAGTTATGAAGTTCGAGACTGACTGGCCATCAAGGGCTCTTCAAGATATTTATGTAATCCCTGCTCTTCTCACATCATTTTGTGGGAAAGTGCAGATCTCACCGTCTGCTATTTCTTGCTAACATACAATGCCTTGTTCTAAGTAATGTTTTAATTAAGACTGCTTTATTGCAGTTCATTGTGTCTGGACTTGCAGTATCAGGTTGCGTCTGTAATACAAAGTAGTTGCTTCTGTTTTCATGTCTGATATGAACTCTGATTAACCTTTAATATTGTTATCGTTGTACCCTTCCTTTTTACAGATAGGAATGGGTGTACAACAGAGTCTAAACAAAATTCTGGCAGGGCTAGCGTCGATCTTTTGTGACTGCGGTAGATTGCAAAAGACTATATCTCAGGGGTTTTTATTCGTCGATGTTTTGTGAACAATGTTAAATTTTATCCAGACTAGTTATAGGGATGTAATTTAAAACATGACAAAAGAAAATACCTTAATACAACTTGTATATTGACGTTTAGTTAATAACATTAGAAAAACAAAATATATTTCCTTATTTTCTTACAACCAACGCTTTCATGTGATAAAATCACCAAGTGTAGTACATATTTTTACTCTCTCATAATTTTTAAAAATGTCTAAAACTGTACCAGATAAGATATTAGAAAATATAAAATTATTATTATACTTAGACACAATTTCAAATTAACTCTCAAAGTAAAAGGAAATTATAAATACGCTTATTTGTATTTAACATGGTTAAAAAGATTTGTAATAAGCATTTAAATTGAAAATAATCTCTTAATCCACAAAAAGTTTCATGAAAGCTTTTATGTATACACTTATAAGGTTATACCAGGAAAGTATATGTAATATTAAATTAGTTAAGATAATAGGTAAGTAAAAGTATGACTTTATATTTTAAATGCATTATTTTTCAAGATATTAGAGATTAAAACTGAAACACATGCACATGGTTCTTTCACAAAAGTATGATAAATCTCCTACCTATATTTATGGAATTTGAAAGAAACGTATACTTAAGTATTGAGCTCCGGCTTGTTCAGAAATATAGTTTTCAGTTTCTTACATATAATTACATATAAATCTTACATATATTTACATATTATCTACTACTATTATCTACTACTTACATATAATTAGACACTCCACCAGAGAATTCTCCACCAGAGGACAACTCAGCAGAGAACAACCACCAGAGAACAACTCACCAGAGAACAACCCACCAGAGATCACCAGAACATAATCGTGTTACAATTGTAATACGCTATAAGGAACACTCACATTTTATATTTCAACAAGAATAAAAGAAAAGGCACCTTTTACATACCAGGTACGACATCTTGGCCTTAGAAGGAACTTTATTATCGGAAAAAGGCATGTGCACAAGAAGGCAGTCAGATATAAAAGAACGAAAGTTTATTCTGGTTCGAAGATAACCACACATTTTAAGAGAGGGACAAACAAGAAAATCATCCTAAATTACAGATCCATGTATACACCAGTTGTGTATTTATGGACATAATTCAGAGGTTTACCAATTAGAAAATCACATCTGATCATAAATATTTATATTATTTATACAAAGAGAGAAATATTAAATTAAAACTCAAGATCAGTGTAATTAGTGTATTATATTATAATACTAAAGGGAAATGTAAAATAAATCAAGACTAACTTGTGATTGTAAACGGTAATAATATAAAGTTAAAACGAAGAATACTTTTATATGCAAGGAGGTGGGACGTTCAATGTAACATGGCAAGACGACAGCGAATTGACATGTTACACCTTCAATTAATACTCTGTAACATGCTATTACTAAGACATAATAAATGCATTTAAATTTATATACATATTGATATGGAGAATATGTAACTAGCAACAAAACAAAACGTTATTGGCATTTTTGGCATTCTCTTTGCATAGAAAATCATATTGTTGCACTAGCTATACTAATACAATTTTTACAGTGTATGATAATGTGCTTATTTGTTATAAGTATTATATTATAAATGCAATTACTTGCTTCTGTAGGATTATGTATTTACATAAAACTGATATTTATTTCAACGCGATCGAAAGGCATCAAAATTGAAGCCTTAGTGTACAAAAATGTGTGCTACAATTGAACGGTTGAAAGGGGTGCAGTGTTTCAGAAACAATGTACAAACTTATTGTTTAAATCAAAAGCGACAGTCGACATATTACAATTCTAGAAATGTTTACTCAATAAAATAGTTATTAGAGGTATTTATTCCCTATATTTAAAAGAAAGCATTAATGTTTTGTGTAAATAACTTCACAACTTCAAAATGACAAGGGATCATATTATCACTGTAACTGTCCAATAAAAGATTATATTGCAGTTACATATATTAAGTAACTTAAATTGTGTAACAAGTCTGTTGGCTTTGTCGGAGTAATACATTTAAAAATAATGAATCAACTTTAAGGTTACTGTACGTAAATAGTTTTTATTTATAGTTGTTGAAGATAAAGGCAGCTATGATAACGAAAGGATTTGATAAAAAGGAACACCATAACCGTGAATGTATAGAGACATTCGTTTATAGAAGATGAAATGTTGTTTAAACATAAACTTGTTACAGTAAATATTGTTTTAAATTCTTTCATTAGCCTAAAAATATTTTTGTACCTTTTTCAAATCAAGCATAGTAATTTATTTTTAACGACCAAGAACTATATAATAATAAATACTAAGTTATGCTTTTTTTATTTTTATATACATCATCTGTCAGCAGAACTTGTGGTGCATTGTAAGGGTTTAACAATTTGTTACTGTTTCTATGAAGTAATGACTGAGATTTTTAAATTATTCTAAATTAAATGTAATAAAAGAAAGGTACAAAACGTTCAGCTGATATAAGAAGTATCATTAATTTACATGCAACTTCTTTCAAATTCTATATTTCGAAATCATTTTTTAAATTCTCTACAATATATTGCTGTTATAATAGGGTTATTTAAGGGAATATAAGGGTCACAAGGGTTGTACACTTCATGTAAAGGACACCAAAGTCTAGAAAATTAAACATTTTTTATCATAAAAAGTACGCAATTCGCTTATTATACAAAAAGCAAATATCAAACACACTGTATAAAATTCACAAGCAACTTTAATCAATGAATTCAAGAATTCAATCACATTTATTAAGATAAATGCATTCATTAACTTTAAATAAATACGCATCAGGAACATGGAAAGTCAAACAAACATGAAACGAATTTTTTTAAACTCGACGCATTAATAACCATGAATGCTCACAAAAACAGATCTTTCAAAACAAATATGTTTTATAAATGCAGGAAGTAAATAAACGCATTTAATTTACGTCATTATAAAATTTGCCTACGTGATCTTCAATATAAAATTAACATAAACCCAACAGATTACGGAAACAAAATCCACAATACAAAATTTGATGTCTACGAGATCCCGAGTTGCGTTTTAACAAGTTATAGTGTAAGTACTATTAGTTAAAACCCAATGGATGGACGTTAACCTAAATGTAACGCTTCTACAATGAAGGAATAACAAGGTAAACTCGGTAAACCAATTATAACATGTGGGTTGGCGTACCTTTAAATAACGCACGAGCTGATAAAGGGTCAGTCTTTCTACAACCAAAGCACGCTCCGTACTGGTCTAAAACAAGACAACACGCGAAGTTAAACTATCAATAACTAATAATATTTAAGTGAAAGTTGATAACTGAAATTTTCAAATACGAGTACAAGTGCAAATATACAATAGCAAATCGCCGTTGACATTTAAAACGTAAGTCCAAAATTCTAATTAAACATAATCTTTAATATTTTATTGACATAGGATACTAAGTATTGAACTAAGAACCGAATTACGAATAGAACTAAGAAATTCGTGAAGAATTCAACTAAGTAAACAATGAAGTATTAAACTGGACGTTTAACCAAACTGTACTACGCGATTCAATAAACAACAACGAAACAAAATCAACGAGCAAATCTAACTGAAAACAATCCAAGGGTACTTGTCAACAGCACGCAGCAGCAGTTCTAAGAATTGGGGTGCATGCAAAGACGCACATTTACAACCAGGAGTTCAACAGGGGAAAAACAACAGGTCATAGATAAAATTCATTAACAGCATAAGGCATTAATTTCTTATTCAACATTTAAATTTTGCATGTCCTGAGATATTTATGTAAAAGGTCATCAAAAATTTTTGGTTGATACGTAGAAATTACGTAAAAGGGAAAGAAAATCATTGAACGTTCAACGGTCTTTCAGTAGTTAGCAGAGTTATTTTTGCTGGCTTTACACTGATATAAGGGAGTCATAATTTGGGAACAAACTGATTTATATTTATATAGTTACTTTGACCCAGATATGAAGATATATTAATAAATGATCCACCACCCAGATATGGAGATATCCTGTTAATAAATGATTCACCTTCCAGGTATGAGGACATTGGTTTCCAGGACAGCGTGTCGCCTGCCTATGCTGTATTTGATAATATTGACCCGTTTCGGGTCCATCGCATATTCAAAAATATAAATAGCCATCTACAACGAGTATATAGACCTTGTAAATCAGTAGTCAAGCTCGTAGAAATATTAATTTGGACGATAACCGCGATCGAAGGCTGTAGCTAGGTGAAGAAAATTCAGAACAGTAATATAATAAATAATTGTATGGTGTTTCCAGTGGTTAATAGACTAATGAAAACTTTCCAATTATATATTGAAGCTAGCAATCGGGGTAAGAATCCGTATGAATCTGGTATACCCAAGGAGAGTCGCTTAATTAGTCGACCAAAATAGGGAATAAGTTAGGTAAGTGGTAACTTTAAGGACTGGTTTTTCAATGCTCAACACTAGTTAAATTAACTGTTGGTTACCACCTAAAGCATTTTTGGGGAACACTATGGGATATATTACAAGTAGAGATTGGAAAAGGAGGTGGATGTAGACCTAGATCAGATAGTGATAGATACAGACTGTGCAAATTTCAGGGAAATGTGTAGGTTAGTTTAGAATAGGAAACAATGAGGGTACGCGTCTAACCAGTTCCAGGACTGAAGACTTAATGATGATGACCACCTAACTAGTAGTTAAGTCTGTTAATAATAGCTGTAAACTAAAGTTGCAGATAAGTGACTGCCACTTGAGAGTGTTAGTTAGTCTACTAACTAATAATTATTCATAGTTATTCACATGATTAACGCTACATAACCTTAAAATTAAAAAATTTAATGTTTTTGCTTTAATTTTACTGAAATGGAGGTTTTTAATCATCTTAGTGATGAGGATGAAGATTTATTAGTTTACATGCAGCATGAAAGAAAACCATATACGGTAAGAGAAGAAGAAAATTGTTTCGAATACTTTGACCAAAGGGAATTTGTTCTCAATTATTTTTGAAAACCCAATAGCAATTTTTATTAACAGCGATCGTTCGCTATTTGTGTAATTTGGACAACGTTTATTTATTGTATTTTCCATAATATAAAAAATACTCTTCTGCAATTTAATATAATAGAACACCTAACCCTACACAGTATGTTATGCGTATTGAATAGATGCGAGACTAATCTCCCTCTCTCTCCGAACCTTACGCTTTCCACTAATAATTAATTTAAATGCGGAATCTGAGTGCATATTTTGAATAGATGCTCTCATTTTTTGCTATTGAAACTAGAAATGCATCTGATCTAAAATTGTATAAAGTTAGCTTCAGTACGTAACTATGAAAATGCGAATGCTGAAGTCAATGGACTAGACTTTCGTTGACAAAGAAAAAAAACGCTGCGTATGTAATTTTTTGTAATCAAGTACTACAAATTAGACAATAGAAAAATTCTATGATATCGAGTATTCTTTAATATATTTAATTAAAATGTATAAAAGTCAATTTCTTTCAGTTTTACTAAAAAAGTAAATATTTCAAATGATTTCTCGGTAAATTTAATTTTGTGGTTTTGCAATTGACAACTTTAATTTTAAAATATGGTATAATAATGTGTTTAAAATCTATGGGAAACTAGTAACCAGTTAATCTTAGATTGCGTTGATCGATTATAATTGCATTCAGGGTTTGGAGTCCCATTAATGCTGACTGAGTGGGTTTATTTATTATTCTGCTGATGTTAGCATTAAATTTCTTGCTGAATACATTTATTTTATTTTTCTGCGGACGTCAGCATTAAATTTATACATGGACTGTGTTTATTAAATTTTCTGCAGATTTCATATTTTTTCAATTGCTGTCTAGACAGTACCTTAGTATTAAATTCTTGCTGACATGGGTTGAATTTTCTGCTGTTCTTGTTGTAGTTGTGTTCTGTAAAACAAATCAAAAATGAAAACTTTTTTTAAAATTGCACTTGTCAGGAAAGAATATTGATAGTGGTTGGGTTAAAATTCTTGAGTAGTTTATATTCAATCCAAATGAAGTACTGGAAAAATCGTTGGCTCCGTGAGCAGATCCACCAATTGCAACGTACGACCTGATGACACCAATACACACTATGTATTCGTTGGCTTAATATGGATTTAATTTTCTTAATGCATCTACTTGATCTAATCTTCATCTGAATTTTTTTTAACGAACAAGAGGAAGAACAACCAGAAACGACCGCGCGTCAAAGATGAAGAAGACAGTCCTCATAGAACCGATAAGGTAATATTTTACCGTTCAGAGTTGGAGTGAGTTAGAACTGTTCTTTATATTTGGGATGCTTGCTCATTTGGAAAAACGAAGATATAAACAACTTAAGTGAAATATAGTATGTTTATTCTATATATATATATATATATATATATATATATATATATATATATATTATGCTGTGATAAGGGGTTGTTTAAGGGCGTACTTTATAGTAAAGGCCGTTTAGAAATGAGAAATTACCATAGGCAGCAGAAAACTGCATTTATTTAGTAAAGAATTGAGAAATAGAGATAGTTTGTAAATAGTAAGCAGTCAACACCCTGTATATAAAATATAAGTAATTTTAAGCGACGCAAATACGCACAGGAAGACGCATAGTTAGCGTAGAAACCAGGAACACATGCATTAGGTAAATAGAAAATATTTAATACCCTGTAGATAAAATTTTAGTTAATTTAGGTAAGGCAGATAATGATATTTTTCAGTGGAAGCACGCGTATTTATAACGAAACATAATAAAGTGTAATTAAACACGCATTCAAAAGACTTCCAAACGATTAGGTTAATACGGAGATAAGAAATAGAGCTTCAGGAAGCATAAATGTGAATGCGTACAAGTAGTTAAGAACTTTGATAAAGAGAGGTGACTAAAAATTGCGTAAATAACATGCAGATATGAAAATTAAAAGTCGAATTGCATCAGTTGTTTATGGAAAAGCAATTAGATTCATCAAAACACCGCATGTTTGATAACGAAGACAGCTGCGACCAGGTCACAATTATTGGAAAGCATAGAAAATTACATCAGAAACTACTTTAAATGTAATTATTTGATTGGTTAAAATGAGCGACGAGTTTGTAGACCATACCCACTGACGGAGTAGGGGAGAAAAGATATATTAACAGGTACAGTGATAACGAAGTCAGTTTACAACTCAACAAAGGCCGAAGGGCGCCACTATGAAATAAAGTGATACGTAATAATAATTCAAAGTGAAAAATTGTTTAAGTGCCAAGATGAAAATTATGATTGCCGATTAAATGGCTTCCGAGTCCGTGGAGAATAAATGCAATTTCGAGACAGGGGAGAATGATAACAAGAATTCTATTTTAAAGCCGGGGAGAAAAATACAAGTTCTGAGTCAGGAAAAATAAGTGATATTCTAAGAATTGATGGTATTCTAAGTTTGGGGAAATTGATAAGAAGTAATAAGTCTGAATGAGATGACAATAAATTGGGGCGCATAAGTATAAGTTAATAATGGTAGTCCAGAGGGTGATGGCAACAATTTAAATGCAATAGTTCAAGCGTGTGGATAAACAATATTTCGAATGGGCATGTAATAATCCTGAATTGGGGGAAAATAATTGTTATTCAAATGGATGGTTTAATGCATGGGAAATATTAGTGGATGCGTCAATTGCAAGAAGAAAATAGACCAGGTTAGATTTTTAGTTGTAAGACATTATTTTTCTATAATTTTTTATTTGAATATTGAATTTGCTTAATATAAATTAATGTGACGAAGTTCACCAAAACAAAAGATTTGAATCGTATAAAGTGCGTGATATGATAAGAGGTTTCGAACGTTCTACACTTCTTTTATAAAGATAATAGGTTTTTTTGGTGACTTTGGGTTTTGAGTAAAAATTATATGATTTTTGACAAATGAGATTTACAACATTAATTAATTGAAAAGTGTATTTCAAATAATTTACAAAAACTGTATATAATATTTGTTTCATTATATAGAATCGAATTAACTGAATTTTATAATTCCAAATAAATGCTAGTCGAGGTCATAAGATAAAGTTAATGGGAGTGATTTGATAATTTAAATAGTTCAAGGAGGAGCTATTGAATACGAAATTGATAACAAGTAAGGCGGTAACGTATCAAATTTTGTTATTGGTAGACAAGGTTGGTTCAAGATAAAATCCAGTTAAGTTTCTGGAGGGAATTTATAGGAATATTAATAAGACGGCCCAACGTCGGAGGAAATAATTACAATTCTTGTTTATTCATAACAATATTAATATAACGGCCCAACGACGGGGCTCGATAATTCCAGTAGTACATAGCAATATATATATATATATATATATATATATATATTATATATATATATTTTATAAATTACAATAAAGCAAAATACATTGTGTTTTTCATTTCACATTGCTCCCGATTTAATAACTACAACTCGTTATTTTTTAAAAGCGGGAATGAAACATTGATGCAATCAGTCTGTCTATTTTTGGCAAATTTCGAGATATCTGTACATTGGGAAACCACTAACCAGTAAATAACTCATAGCCTATATTTCAATAGATTTATTTCTAGTTTTTGAAGTTGAAGCAGTTCATAAACTTCCCCGTTTATATTTCTTGCAGATAACTGAGTTCGCGATTTAATAACTACGACTTGTTATTCTTTAAAGCGATAATGAAAAATTGATGCAATCGGTCTGTCTGTCTTTGACAATCAGATAACTGTGTTCGCAATTTAATAACTACGACTTGTTATTTTTTAAAAGCGAGAATGAGAAATTGGTGCAATCAGTCTGTCTGTCTTTGGCAAATTTCGAGATATCTATAAAATTTGTTAATCATCATTTTGTTTTCGACCTTACTTAAGGTCGGTTTGACGCAGCTCTAAATTCTTTTCTATTCTGAGCTAGTCTAAAAAGGTCTGCATACCTTTCACAACCTAGATCTCTAATAATTTGACTAATATAGCTTTGTCTAGGCCTTCCTACTCTACTTTTATTTGGTAGTCTATAATCTAAGACTTTACTAAATAGTCCATCATGTCTTAACTGGTGCCCTATCATTCTATCTCTCCTGACCTTCAATTGTTTCCACATACAGGGTTCCTCACCTATCCTTCTATAAACTTCCTCGTTTGTTACTCTATCTGTCCAACTAATCTTTAACATTCTCCTATAACACCAAGTTTCAAAAGCTTCTATCTTTTCTTATCTACTTCTTTAATTGTCCAAGTCTCACTACCGTATAGTAGAACGCTCCATACGTACGACTTTAAGAAACTTTTCTATTATCTAAACTAATACTATTAGCTATTAGTAAGTTTTTCTTTTTAAAAACATTTTTCTAGCTTGAGCTATTCTAGCTACTATATCCCTTCTGCTACGTCCATCCTTTGTAATTATACTACCTAAATAGCAAAATTCATCTACCTCCTCTAACTCGGTATTACCTATTTTTAATTTTGGTTTAGATCTAGGCTGTAACTCACTTGTCATTATCTTTGTCTTTACTGAGTTAATTCTCATACTATAGTTACTCTGTAGTATCTCATCTAAAATATTTAAAAACTCTCCTAACTCTTTTCTAAACTCTGCTATAATGGCTATATCATCTGCAAAACGTAACATGTCTACTTTCTGTCCCTGTACACTAATACCTATCTCTTTTCTCTCTCTAGCTAAGTGTAAAGCTTCCTCAATATAAACATTAAAAATGAAGGGAGACAGTATACAACCCTGTCTAACACCATTTCTAATCTTAGCTTCCTTTGCTATTTTATCCAATCTAATTACTACGCTTTGGTTTTTATATAGACTGTAAATAATTTTTCTATCCCTATGAGAGATTCCTATTTTTTGCAAAACCCTGAACATAACAATCCAATTAACCTTATCAAATGCTTTTCTAAATCTACAAACGCAAAATGAGTCTTTTATTTTTGTAACCTTTTTTCGATAATTAACCTAATCATTAGTATCGATTCTCTAGTCCCTCTGTCTTTACGAAAACCATATTGGTCTTCGCCTAAATAATTCTCAGTCAAAGCTTCTACTCTATTTTTAATTATAGTTGTTAGTATTTTGGAAGCATGAGAAGTTAAACTAACCGTTCTAAAATTCTCACACCTATCAGCTCCTGACTTTTTTGGGATTGGGATAATAATATTTTTTTCGAAATCTATTGGAACCTCACCTGTGTCATATATTACTTTTATTAGTTCATATAATCTATCTAAAGTTTTCTGACTAGCATATTTTATTAATTCTGCGGGAATATCGTCTATCCCTGGCACTTTATTTAGTTTAAGATTCCGAACAGCTCTATCAAATTCCTCTCTTAATATTGAGAACCCTATTTCTACATCCTCTTCTTGGTCGTTCTCTAACTCATCTATATCGTCTCCCTTATATAAATCTTCTAAATATCTTTTCCATCTATCTGCTACCTCAACTTTATTTATTAGAAGCTCATTATTCTCGTCTCTAATACCATTATATTTTTCCTATCTTCCCAAAAACTTTTAACTGCCCTGTAAGCCCTGTCTGTCTTACCTACTCTCAAATCATCTTGTATTCCCTTACAATTCTCCTCCATCCATTTATTTCTAGCTTTTCTACACTCATGTACTATCTTATTTCTAACTGTATTATATTTTTGCTTACTTTCACTATCCACTTCTCTGAAAGGTTTAAGCTTTCTTCTATTCTCTATTAAATCTAATATCTCCTTTGTTACCCAGGGTTTTCTCGCTTCTATTTTTTTCTTACCTATAGTCTGTGTTGCTGTATCATGTACAGCCCTTTTTATTTCTCTCCATCTATTTTCTACGCTCCTTCCTATAGCTACCTCTTTGATATTATCCAATACTTGTTTATATTCCTCTTTTACCTCACTATCATTAAGCTCACCTAGATCCCATCCCTCTCTTTTAACTTTTCTCAATTTTATGAATTTTAGTTTACACTTCATTTTAACTAAGTTATGATCGCTATCTATGTCAGCCCCTGGATAACTACGACAGTTTTTAACTTTGTTTCTAAATCTTTGTTTAACTAAAATATAATCTATTTGGTATCTAGCCCTATCACCTGGCGCTTTCCAGGTATATCTTCTCCTAACATGTTGTTCGAATAGAGTGTTTACAGTTACTAATCTATGTTCCTGGCAAAACTCAACTAATCTTTCTCCTCTATCATTTCGTCTGCCATACCCAAATTTTCCTACCATTTTTCCCTCACTACCTTCTCCCACTGACGCATTAAAATCGCCCATAACTATTAAATTCTCATCTCCTTTTACTTTTCTCACTATACTATTTATATCCTCGTATACCTTTTCTACTTCCTCATCCTCGTACTGAGTTGTTGGCATGTAAACCTGTACTAAAACAGTGTCTGTGGGTTTTGTACTCAATCTAACCATAATTATTCTATCACTAAATTGTAAGTACTCTTTAACTTTATGCCCTAATCTTTTACCTAACACTATTCCTACCCCTGCCTGTCCATTAGTTGAAGAAGTTGTAATTATTCTATAATTATCTTTCCAAAGTCATTACTATCTGGCCATCTCACCTCACTAATACCTAAAATGTCCAGCTTTTCCTTTCTCATTTCGACTAATAAATTCGTTAACTTATCTACTCTAAGTAATGACCTAACATTCCAAGTCTTTATCACTAAATCAAATTGTTGTTTTATATTCTTATGATAATGAGCCCCAAGTACTCCCTCCCGGAGATCCGAATGAGGGAGTATTTTACCTCCGGACAAGAATTTTACTTGTGAGCTCTCCATCATATATATTTCGTGTTTTAGGCCACGCACACCTGGGAAATATTGTGGTAGGCTCCCATATCTTTCCACAACGCAGTTTTTAAAGATTTTAGCAGAAAGCCGTATCCGTCACGGCCAACCCCCAACAAGCTTGTAAATTATTGAGGATCGCCCGAGACCAACCGACCCTCCTCCAATATCTTTTAGCCAGCAAGGCTGCTGCCCCTTGCTGCGCCTTTTAATCGCCTTTTACGATAAGCAGGCTTACTATAGTAGTATTCTTTATCCCCTACTATAGGGAAAATTTGTTAAATGTTGTAAAACCAGTAAAGAGCTACTGCGTTGATTAATTATAATTGCTTTTAAGGTTGAGAATCCCATTTGTGCTGACTGAGTTCAATCGTTTTTTTTTCTGCAGACATCAGCATTAAATTTCTTACTGACTACAATAATACAGACATAATCTTTTTATTGTTTTTTATTATTATTATTAAACCATTCTTTTAATAACAAAGTATTTTGTTTTGCACATTGCAGACTATTATTGCTGTGTCTATAGCAATGGATGTTACATAGTAAACAATTGTTGATTTTTAACTCTGACAGCTTAGGACAACCTAGTGCAAGCATATCAGTTACAACGTTTTGCATTAGGTAAGTTTCCATCCATTTCTTCTTTTCTAGACCCTTCACACATACTTCTTCACCTGGTCTGATAATTTGCTTCAAATAAAGCGCTATATATGATGACACCATTCCAGTCGTTGAAGATTCATCCCAAGAAATACCATGAATATTCCTTGTCACCCAGTCGTTATGTTTTATATGATCTTGGCTCAAACAACTAGACTGCATTGGCAGTTTAAAAATTTGATGCCAAACAACACCTTCCAACAAGTCCAAAACCGCAATTTCTTTACACACAAACTCGTTTTTCTTGTATTTAAATCCCTGGATATCAATTATATACATGTTTGTATATGTAGGTATGTAAATATGCAGTAAACTTCGACTAATTAAATTAATATTAAAAGCAATCTCATTATTTAGCAGATTACCACCATCTGCGTACTTTGCTAACCTACTTTTCAAGCTATCACAAGAGTGAACACATTTTGAATTGAAACCGGCCTATGTGTATTTGCAGAGTGGTCGCACTTTGAATTCAAACCGACCGTAGCATATTTTACCTACTTTATAACTTCTCGCTAGAATTCAAAACAGCTCCACATTTTTCTGCACGCACGTACATTTTTTTAATGTAGCATACGTGTGGACACGTTTTGAAGTCAAACCGGCCTATGTGTATTTGCAGTCTCTAAACACAAGTAAAAAACATAAATCAGAATCCACTTTAATTAAATACAATTGACTTAGATGCGATATTTTGCATCTGACCTACTTTATAATTTCTCGCTAGAGAACCGAATTTAAAACAGCTCCACATTTTTTGCATGCACCTACATTTTTTCAACGTAGCATACGTGTGGACACGTTTTCAAGTCAAACTGGCCTATGTGTCTTTGCAGAGTGACCCATCTAACCTACTTTATAACTTTTTGCAAGAGAACTGAATTTATAACAGCTCCGCATTTTTTTCTGCACGCACCGGCTTTTTTTTCAATGTAGCATACGTGTATGATATTTTGAATCTGACCTACTTTATAACTTTTCGCTAGAGAACATCTAATGCGAATTAAAAACAGCTCCACATTTTTTACTTGCACCTACATTTTTTCAACGTAGCATATGTGTGGACACGTTTTGAAGTCAAACCGGCCTATGTGTATTTGCAGCCTCTAAACAAAAGTAAAAAACATAAATCAGAATCCACTTTAATTAAATACAATTGACTTAGATGCGATATTTTGCATCTGACCTACTTTATAATTTCTCGCTAGAGAACCGAATTTAAAACAGCTCCACATTTTTTGCATGCACCTACATTTTTTCAACGTAGCATACGTGTGGACACGTTTTCAAGTCAAACTGGCCTATGTGTCTTTGCAGAGTGACCCATCTAACCTACTTTATAACTTTTTGCAAGAGAACTGAATTTATAACAGCTCCACATTTTTTTCTGCACGCACCGGCTTTTTTTTCAATGTAGCATACGTGTATGATATTTTGAATCTGACCTACTTTATAACTTTTCGCTAGAGAACATCTAATGCGAATTAAAAACAGCTCCACATTTTTTACTTGCACCTACATTTTTTCAACGTAGCATATGTGTGGACACGTTTTGAAGTCAAACCGGCCTATGTGTATTTGCAGCCTCTAAACAAAAGTAAAAAACATAAATCAGAATCCACTTTAATTAAATACAATTGACTTAGATGCGATATTTTGCATCTGACCTACTTTATAACTTCTCGCTAAAGAACCGAATTCAAAACAGCTCCACATTTTCTCTGCACGCATTTACATTTTTTCAACGTAGCATACGTGTGTTTTGAAGTCACACACGTATGTTCTATTGAAAGTAATATAATGCCGGTCGACTTCAAAACGTGTCCACACGTATGTTACATTGAAGTAATATAAGGCCGGTCTGGCTTCAAAACGGTGCACGCGTATGTTACATTGAAAAACATACGCGTGCACCGTTTTGAAGGCCTCACTTACCTACTGGTGAGTAATTTTAGTGTCTTGTATATCATTAAATATGTAATTTCGAAGTTATATTACTCAATTTAACCTTAATATGCATTAAACCATGGACTTGTGCGTTTTTCTTAAAACAATAGATAAGCTAGTGGTGATTGTAAAAAGAAATTCGTTTTCTTTATATTATAAAATGTATAATTCTTTTGTTATCGTCTATTTAAATTTGAAATTATTTGAATGGTAGGATCATGACAGATAAGATGAAATTTATTATTAAACAATTATTATTGTCTGTAGAAGCGGACGTTTATTAATTTATGAACAAATCTTTCTTATACTTAATGTTATTTGGTATACTTGAGGATTGTAAATAAAAATAACAATAATATAAAAAACAGAAAAGAAGGTAGGTGGTATTTAATTTATAACAAAAACGCATACATTCCTACAATTATATTTGTTTAAATAAAAATTAAACAGTGGGCGAGGTTTTAACTTTTCTTATAGAAAAATTAAAAATTACCGGTTTTAAAAATGAGTGTCCCACGCCATATCATATCTTGGCTGCCATCATGATCGTCAAAGATTTCAGACATAACTTGACGCATCAGCTAACATGTTTGAGGTTAGGACTTAGAGAAAATACCAAGGACGTTATAAGAATGGACCGAGCCATAATGTTAATATCTGGTGTAACGTATGTCGTGGATGCGTGCCAACATCGGATGGTGTTTTTGGACACACGCATTTGCGTTATCATCGTTAAACATATTGTTTGTCCGTACATAACTTCGTTTGTCTGGTCCCACAATGGCCATATGTGTTTTATTATTAAACACTACTAATTTATCACAAAACAAAGTGAGGTTAGATTGAGTTTTCTGCAAAATTCTAAACATTCCTTATATACTACTTGCAATATATGTATATTATAACGACCTTGTATGTATATAACTAGAATCATTGCAAATTTATATATAATACAATGACACTGTAATTTAATTCAGTTATTCACACTCCCTTGTTTCAAATTATATCCATCTTTTGCTCTACAGTAATAACCGCAAATTGTGAATAAAAACGACATTAGCCTTTGTTGAATTCGCAGCAAGGAATAAATGCATCGAAGTATTTTGTGAAAGAGTAAATGTTCAACGTCCGGCAGTTCTGAAAGCAATTCCAGATAGCATGTTAAAATATTATAGTAGGCGTTGCAAAAGCTTTCCCAGTAAATAGAATATCAATATTGAATCAAATGTAATGTACATTTTAGTGATTTCAGCCAGCACTGGCGTTAAGAAAGTTCATGTTGCCCTTATTGTGTGTAGTAGAAGATGAAAACAAAAAAAAGGATGCAATATAATAAGAAAAAACAGACCTAGTTGAGCTACGAAACCGTGCCCTCGAGTACGAAAATCGTGATGCTTAACGCTACGCTACCGAACAGACCGGAATGGAATTGTCGGCAGTTGTATATGTAGGATTATCAAAGATGTTACACTTGGGGATTATAAAATCACCAATAGAAAAACGATTTCTATTAAATTTTAATAATTTTAATTCTAATAATTGCTGTCTTATAATTTACTGTGACCTGCACCTGAAGTATCATATTACGTATGGAACACAAAGTACTGTTTCCGTTCTCATGTCTGGTTCGTGAACTTTCATTAATCTTTTATAATTTGTCCTTCAATTATACATTGTAACAATCTATTTTCAAGACTTAATAGTTTTGTTTAATATATATATATATATATATATATATATATATATATATATATATATATATTAATTTGGGGGATATGTAACTCCTCCCAACGTAGATCAAAATTAAGGGTTGTACTTAATTTTTAAAACTCATTGTCCCTAAGGGTTTATTTACTATTTCTTTATTTACCTTTGTCTTGTTTCTTACGACTAAAATTTGTTTCTTTGTTTCTATATCTAAGATACATTTTGTACAATAAATATACAGTTAATAAAATTATTACAATAATTAATAAAATTCTCCAAACACTGATATTGTCGTAATGTAATTTTGGCACTTTTAATTCACTTAAGTGTTTTTTATAACTGTCCATTAACTTTATGGCTTGGTTGACGTCGTCTAGGTCTAGATGTTCCAGTTGCATTGGCTTCCTGATGATTTCGTCGTCTTCGGTTTGTGTAATCTTGAACTGTAGTTCCGGTGAATTTGCGAATTTCTTCGTTACTGCTGGGTCTTGATTTACTCAAATATTTTCGTTTTTTAATTTTAAATAGCAATCTTCTATTATGGTGATTATTTTACTTCTATTTAAGGCTAAACCGTTTTCGTCTTAGTTGCAATGGGTGGTTGGTATTACTTCTTGCGAAAATACAGCAATCCATTTATTGTCCGTGACTTTCTGAATTTTCATATTCGTAATTTGTACTGGTTTTGGCTCACAATTCTCATAGTGATTAGAGATTCTTAATAATTGTACTTCATAAGGGCTGTCCATTTGAATTGTTGTTAATGATTGACATAAATATTGATTAGGTGCTACTTCTTTGCACTTTTAATTCGTGAAGCAATACCTAAGTTCATTCAGAGAAGGGAACTTGGTTTTAAGGATAATTACTTGATATTGGCTAGTAATTTTCATGGGGAAAGCAAATAAATGAAAATAATTATAAGTGTTACTCTCTACAATGGGGATTTCTATTAAAAACGTAACTTCGTGATTCTTTACATAACCTTTTACTATGGCTATTTCTTCAAAAATTAATATATTTGATTGTGTTACTACAAAGGGTTGTTTACTGTTAGTTATGAGTGATAGAATTCCTAATAATTCATTTAATAAATCAATTGGTTCTATAATACTAGCGTGTAATGTGTTTAATTTAGCAAATGTTACAGCGTTTTCTAATGTGGCTAAAATTTGTTGAATTACAGTAAGGGTTGACATCATTTGATTGAATAACGTGTTGAATCTGAATAAATCTAGCATTCCTAGCAACGTGGTTTGCTTGTTACTTTCAAGAGTTCGTATTATATTTGTTATACTGCCTTGGTTCTTTGCTATTTTTTGTAATGTGTCGTTAAATTTTACTATGGTTGACCGAGTTAAAGATATTTGATTTCTAACAATGGTTTTTATGTCATTCTTGTTTTCAGTTAAGAGTTGTATTGTGTTGTCGTATCGTTTAGCATCTTGGTTATTTAAATTATCTGTGATAGCTTTTATAATATTACCTAATCCGTTAATAAGTCCTCTTTTTCGTCTTGTGATTTGGTCTGTTGGTACTAATCGATTGAATTTGTCGTCTGTGTTCCTTAAGATGTTCTCCATTATACTTTTGTAGTTAAGCATTTCTATCGCGTATTCTTTTCCGAATTTGGTTGTGTCCATTGATTGTTTCAGTCTGTGATAATTGTCACTAATTATGTAAAATTCTTGTTTTAATTTGGTTAGGTCAAACTTCAATGCAAAAGTCCAATAATCTACTGTGTTTTGCATACTTCCCAGTTTTACTGGTAATATACCGGGGTCGTTTTTTATATCTTCCACTATTATGTCGTTATCGTCCGTTCTACCTGGGTGTAGGTTGACGGCAAGGGTGATGGCTGTCCATCTGAAATTACTGGGTGTCTTAAATTCTTTAAGTGAATGTATTTTACGATTTTTCCGTTTTCTACTACGGCTGCATTTTTATCTGAGATCTTTTTGATTTTAAACGGACCTAAATTTCTGGGGGCCGTTTTGTGTCTCTTACCTTTAAAATTTCTCTCATACACGGTTTGTACTACTAAAAATCTATTTATATTAGCGTTTTCGTTGCGGGTTTTTGTAATACGTTCCTTATTGTTATCTAATTTACTTTTGACATTATTATAAGTAATGATTAATTTTTCGTTATGATCTTTTGCATACTGTTGATATACTTTTTTGTTATAGTGTATATCATAAAGATTACGGGAATCTTAGTGTCCTAATATTAGTTCGATGGGTGTAAAGTTTGTTGATGAGTGAATTGTAGTGTTATAAGCAATTAGGACGTATGCCATTCAATTAGTAATATGTTCTTTCTTATAGCTTAATCTTAACAGTATGATTCCTTTTAATAATTTTAGGTGTAATCTTTAAATTAGTCCATTTGATACGGGGTGATTTTCTGTTATAAAATTAATTTTTATTTTATGAAGCTCTAAGGTATTCTGCATTGTTTCGTTTCTAAATTCGCCTCCATTGTCTAGAGTTATTGATTCGGGTGTGCCATAAAATGTAAAGTATTGTAAGAATCCTTGGGTTACATCGATACTATTTTTTAAATAATGGGTATCGTTTGGCCTACTTTGGTGAATGCGTCTATGATTGTTAAAAAGATTTGAGCTTCTACTACTAAAGTGTCTGCATGTATTTTTTGAAAAAGTTTGTCGGATGTTTTGGTTGACATTAAAGGTACTTTTAGGAGGTATTCTGTCATATTTTGCTTTGTCAAATAGTTCACATTGGTTTAATAAAATCCGTGGTTAATTCTTTCTTGTCCTTAAAGTAATATCTTCTTACGAGTTGTTTTAATGTTTCGTTGATTTCAAGATGGTTGGTTTTATCTTCGTGTTGGTTTCGAATTACGTCAATTATTTCGTCTGGGTCATCTAAAGTTATTAATTTTTGTGTATATCTGATAATCTCGGGTCCTGAATTATTAAATAATCTAATATATAATTCTGAAAATCTTTTGTACAAATGTTCGGCGGTGAAATAAAAGTAAAAACGTTTTTTCTGGGGTATATTCTTTTAAAATTTTAATTATCTGCTCTTCGTTAACATTTGTCGTTATTTGAATTTGATATATTTTCTTATTATTTGGTTTTGTATATTGTATTGGAATGGGGTTGGCTAAAACTTTGATAACCATGAATTGATTTGGTCTTGTGTCTATTTCTTCGTATAAAATTTTAATTGCAATTTCCGGTTTGTTGTTTGCGTTGAGTGTATGGTTTCTATTTCTTATGGGTCCTCCCTATTCTCTATTTCGTCTACGTTACCTATCATTGACTCTGTCTCTATTGCGTTGACTTGTATTCTGCTAAGTGCGTCTGCTTTATTGTTATACATTTCTTTTTATATATGATTTCATAGTCGTATTCTTCTAGTCTTTGTAATTTTGAATTCGGTTTTTTGAGTTTGCATAACCATACCAATAATCTATGGTTAGTGTATATGTAGAATATTCTTCCATAAAGATATGGTTTAAACTATTTTGTTGTCCAAATTATTGGTAATAGTACTTTCTCAATTGTGCTGTACTTTTGTTCCGTTTCATTTAATGTTCTTGACACGTAGCTGATTGGTTTATCGCTATCTACATTTCCTCGGCTTAATATTGCACATAATGCAATGTTGGATGCGTCGTTGTTAATATAAATGGTTTTGAAAAATCAGGGTATTCTAATATAGGGTGGTTTGTAAGGATACATTTAATTTTTTCTACTGCCTTAATAAATTCCGGGGTGTGTTCGATCTTATTATATTTCTTTAAACAATTTGTCAATGGTTTGGTTATTTGTGCGTAACCTTTGATAAATTTTCGGTAATAACCACTAAATCTTAAAAATCCTTTAATTTCTTTATTTGTTTTTGGCAAGGGGTAATTTAATACTGCATTTGTTTTATCTGGGTTTGGCAAAGCACCTTGTGGGGTTATTATGTGTCCTAAAAATAAGACTTCTTTTTGTAAAAATTAACTTTTTTAATTGAACTTTAAAATGAGCTTTTCGTAATCGTTCAAAAATTTCCCTTAATCTTTTGATATGTTCCATAAGTGATGTCGAATATACAATTATATTGTCCAGGTACACCAAACATTTTTCGTTGTGTATCCCTCTTGAAATGTTATCCATAACTCTTTGAAAAGTGGCGGGTGCGTTCTTTAATCCAAACGGCATGCGTTTGTATTCATAGTGTACTCTAGGTGTACTGAATGCTGTTTTAGTTGTGTTTTTCTCGTCTATCTCCACTTGGTGGTATCCTGAGGCGAGATCTAATGTCGAAAAACATTGACACGTTTTTAATTTGTCTAGAATCTCGGTGATATTGGGTAGTAGATATTTATCGTCTACCGTCTTCTCGTTTAGTTTTCTGTAATCGATAACCATTCGATATTTGTGTTCGCCCGAGGCATCTAATTTCTTCGGTACTGTTAATACGGGGCTGCTCCATGGTGAATTTGAATGTTGGATATCTTGCTAAAATAGATCTGCTACCTGTCTACCTGCTACTTCTTGACTTGCTAGAGGTAGTCTGTATGCTTTGGTGAAAATTGGTTTATTATCTGTTAGCTCAATATTATGTTTCACTGTGTTAGTGAAAGTTAAAGGTATTCCTTCACCATGGAATATATCTCGGTATTCCAAACATAAGTCTTTAATTGCTCTCTCCTCTTCGTTATATTAATGTCGTTATTAAAACGAATGTTAATTAAATTTTCTTTTAACATTCTATCGTGTTCTGTAGGGTTGGAATTTTTTTCTGAGTCTTCGTCGATTTCCATTTCGCTAAAGTTTACTTCTTCTACGTCTATAGGTTTTGCTAATGATACTTCGATGGGATAATCGTTTGAGTTTAAAATTTCTGTAATGGCGTAATTGTCTTTTATTTGTACTAATGCTGTGGGTGTTTCTACTCCGGGTTGAAATATGTGATTTGTAATTCCTACATCGTTTCTTAAGTTTAATAAAACTTTTATTTGTTTTTCTGTCCTAGGCTCGATGTTGTATTTTTGGTCGGTTTGAATGTTACGGTTTTGGAATTTAATGGAAATTTGTCTGTGTTTCGTTTTTAATAATCGATTTTTTATATAAATATTTGCTCCTAATTTTCTTAGAAGATCCATGCCTAACAATCTGCCGTATTTATCGTTACATTCAAAGATGCAAAATTTGTGTTTTCTTTTTACGTTAAAAGTTTTGGGTAAAAGTATATTTGCTATAAATTGGTGTAATGTCGTTTTGTGTGCTGTTTTGATTTTAAAAGGTTCTCTTTCTACAAAATTTAAATCATGTTTCTGTACGGTTTTGGCGATAATTAAAATTTTTGAAAAGCCTGTATCGATTAGTAATTTCAGTTCTGCAAGAGGTATTTCTATATAAGCTAAAATTTGTTGATTAATGTTATTTAAATTTATTATGTTTGGTCGTATCTGAATCTGTCCAACTGAAATCTTGAAGTACGCGTTTCCTTCGTCGTCTTCTTGGTAGTTTTTATAAGGGTTGTTACGTTCATAGTTTTCTGGAGTTTTCTTGATTATTAAATTCTTCCACTTCTTGGTGAAATAGTTCCTAGGAAGTGAAGTTTTGTTTTTGGGTGCAATCGGGTCTAATTTGAGATATTTGAGTATTCTGTCTGGTGTTACCAGATGAAGTGTCCATAGGAGTTAGTTTGTAATGATTATTGCGGTTGTTGTTGCTCGTCATCGGTGTTTCTGTTGAGATTTGCGCTGAATGTTTGCCTTGGTTGATTTACGTTTTGATTAAACCTTGGCATAAATGTGGGTTTTGTAAAATTAGAATTAAATGTTTGCTTTGGAAATTGTTTAAATTGGTTGTGGAAATTTGTGTTATTAAAGTTTTGATTGTTAATTCGAGATTGATACGTTGGTGCGTTAAATGGTGTAAATTTCGGTTGTATTGGTATTTGTCTCGCGGCTTGTATTTGTTTTCATCGGTGAGTAATTTTTATTCGCGTTAGGGTTATATAGTCTGTTTCTGTAATACATAACGTTTTCTTCTTCTACAATCCTGTTTATCGATTCTTCTAAATTTTGGGGATGTTGGAATCTTATTTTGTCCGATAGACATTCGGGTAATGCATTGAAGTACGTGTCTAAAGCCATTTCGTCGTACATCTTCGTTTTTATTAAACGTGTGTTTTGGCAGTGTTCTTCAATTTTTAGCTTGGTCATAATTAAACTTCGTACGTCCTGACATTTCATATCGAATTGGTAGGGTGATTGGTTAGCTTACATCCGTAAATTCATTAAATCTTGGACAAGACATTTGATATTTCTTTGATCTCCGAAATATGCTATTAATATGCGTTTAAAGTCGTCAGATTTCACAAGGTCATCGCGGTTCGCAATCAACGTTAATGCTCTGCCGGTTAATTTGTTGATTATCAAGCGTAAAAGTAAAGTGTTGCGTTTAATGTCACCTTGTTTATAAAAAGATTTTAAAAATATCTCGCAAGTAGTAATGAAAATTCCTAATAGTGATTATTTCCCGATGTAACGAAGGATTGCGTCTAGATAGAGCTTCATGTTGTCTGAGTTTATTGTTTTTATAATAATTTAAGAGTTACTTTTCAGTTTAGTTTGTATTAAGTTATTTAAAGAATCACTTATCTTTACATATATTGTATGTAATTATAATATAACCTTGGTTATAATTACATCGGTTAAAGACTTCCGCTGAATAATTATTTCATTAAGTTGTTGCACTCATAAAGTACATAAAACGTTTTTATAATTATGTACCTTTGTTATTTTGTTTGCACTGAAAGTGTTTAACTACAAACCTTTATGAAATGTGATGAGAATCGAGTTTTCAGATTTTCTGAATAATAATTGCTGTAGTAAAATGGTACAAAGAGTTGCGTTATAATTATATACTAAGGCTTCAGACTTTGCTAAATAAATCGTTTTATTAATAAATCGTAATAAATTGTAATAAATTGTGCATACATGCGTGTATATAAAAATTCCTTTGTTAAAATAAGTTTGCTGAGTAAATTCTTTCAGAAATAATAATAATAAATTGCGATAATAAATTCTACATATAAATGCGTTTATAAAAATTTTGTTCTTACTAGCTAATATCAATACTCAGTTGATAATGGTTTAAAGAAATGAACTTTGGTACTCACAATAATTTGATTGCCAGTTCTATTATAGTCTTTCCTATTAGTTATTGGACTTGGTCGATTTTTGTACTACGTCCAATTGGTTTTTTGTTCCAGATGAAAAATAAATATTCAAGATCACCAGTTCCTCGTTTTTGGATTCTCTAGTTCCCTTCTGGAATACTACCGACTGCGCCAGATAGGTTTTGGGCCACTTGGAGATTGTTTTTAAAAAAACTTTATTTCCAAAACACTCCTATCAGGTGTATTTTTATAATAATTACAATAATTTTGACAATTGTACGTTATATTCATTAACGACTTGGTTTCAAAAATAATCTAAGTTACTTTTCACCGATTAATTTAATTAAAACTAAAATGAGTAGCTTGAACAACCAAAAATGTTAAAGCTGTGAAGCTCGAGACTGATTGGCCATTTTGGGCTCCTGAAGGTATTTATGCTATCCCTGCTCTTACATCACTTTGTGGGAAATGCAGATTTTATGTCTGCTATTTCTTGATACAATACAAAGTATTACATTTTAATAATCTTAATTCTAATAATTGCTGTCTTATTGTCTACTGTGACCTGCACCTGCAGTGTCATATTACGTCTGGAATACAAAGTAACTGCTTCCGTTCTCATGTCTGGTTTGTGAACCTTCATTAACCTTTTATTATGTTCTTCAATTATACAATGCAACAATAATTTTTAAGACAATAATTTTATTTAAATATACATATATATTAATTTGGGGGATATGTAACTCGTGTTGTTAGTAAAATCATTTGTTCTTACAGCCTCCTCACATATTCTTTCATTTTTACCAATTTACTGTCCAACTTTTGTTTTTACCTGTTCAGTAAAATCTTCTTTCAATGCATCTTTGTTCTAGCGTGGCTGTATTTTCATTCAACCTTTATTCCATTTTCACAGCATTTTCACTAAGTGTCACTTTTAGTTTAGTCGATCTCTCTTCCATACCGGATTTAAAATCCTTAATAAATTCATTAAAGTTTCTGCGTTCATTTTACTTCGGCTTCTTGTAACGGGCATATACAAACTACTGAAATGTCTTTAAGCTTGTGTTTTTTTTTAAAATTATTTACTATACACTCAATATGGCCTGGCACCAGTGTCGTGGGTTACTGTTAACGCGATTACCAATATAGAACAAGTAATAATAAAAGTCTTTATTATTTACCATTCACAGGTTTATTTAACAGTATATGCCTTATTTATAGACGTTTTCAGTCCAATTAACAATGAAGCACTATCACATTAATGCTATTTACAAGCACTAATGTCTTCTTAAACTAAATCCTTAATCATAAGTCTTCTTAACAAGTCTAACACTACTATAATTTATTTATTGCCCTTTTGTTTATTTATGTACAAGCTGGTGGTACAATATACACGTTCACATAACACAAATTCATATTTACTATAGGACCTTCAAAACGCAATAACCAACTAACCATACACGATATGATTTATATACGACATTTACATATAGACTAACTTATGTACACTCATCTGCGATCTTATATATACCCTAAAATTAACTAGATGATTTATAGTCTAGTGTTTGCTCGATAGTTCTAGACTTCTGTAGAATACACTTCGGTTATGCAACTTGCGTGTTTGACGGGTTGCCTAATAGTTCGTAATAGTATGAAGCATTCCTACAGCATCACCGAAGCTTCTACCACTTTCGTTTGAAGAGTTGCTGCTGGGTCTTCTGCTTGTATAAAGTGATTTTGGTTGTGAAGTAAACGGTGTCTCCGATCTAATTTCTGCATCAATATCTGCTTCGTGCTCTTCATATAAAAATACATCTAATACAAATATGACAATAATAATTTTTTTAAATTAAATATTACGTATCTGTATCTTCGTTTAATATGAATTGAGTTTCTGAAGAGTGATGGTGCAGATCATCAGACTGAGTATTTATCGATAGTTCTTTTTCTACATTACCAAACGTTTTTCATTTACATACGATTGAATATAAATGCCACTCCTTCGAAGACCCAGCACCAGAACCAGATGGCAAATGCTTGCTTCTCTCTTTAGAAAATCTGTGCGGATTGCTACCCACTCTGCCATTCAATCAGCAACTAAAAAATGATTTATTACACGATTATGCATTTTCATAAAAGCTAGCTGTTATCTAACCCGGTAATTTCATTTCCAGCACAATAAATTGCCATGCATTTTCTATAGCAAACTTATCTTTATAAAGCTTCTCTATTTTATTATAAATGTGTGAAAATTTTTCCACCAAGCACACCAATGCTACACCTATTGCTTGACTATAAATAAATGCAAAACCAAAAAATAAAACCAACCGAGTTAGCTCATTTACAGAAATAAAAATGATTTCTATATAGTATGATAGTGGCAATAGCACGCATATTGGTGTTATGTCCAAATATGTCAGTCATGTGACAATATCTGAAGATACTATTGGTCGAACTTATACCTTATTCCGCAAGAATTAAAAATTGAGAACTCCTACGGTAACGGCCTAAGTTACCATCCTGTTCCCAGCCATTGTTTTCTAGTGTTTGAATTTTTACGGTTACAGAATAAGATTAAGTTAACATCCATTATAAACCAACCTTTACTCTATGTTCTTTATGTCCTCACCTTAAATATGTCAGCTAATGCGTCAAGTAATGGCTGGAAACTTTGACGACCTTAATCATAGAACAATAACGACAAGAAGTAACACACGGCGTTTTAGGAAGACCAAATTTCTTTGCGGATGTCTAAAATTCGCCATTATTTTGTTGATATATCATAAAATAATAATACACTTACGCTAGCGTAGTGTATTATTATTCAATGGTATGTTCTTCAACCTCGCTTTAGTTTATTGTACTGTTTTTGTTCTACGCTGTAATTTAACTTCAATAGATTTCCTTATTACGTTAAAACCTAAATTAAGCAGTTTTGAATACAATAATCAATTTAAATATTTAAAGCAAGTTCTAACCCAACGTTTTTAAATTTCCTGCTGTGTCTGTGTACCTACAGAATAATGTCTGAAGGCATGCATTTTTGGTTAGTGAAGAGCAAGTGTCATTTCTTTGCGAAAGCAGTATTATTCTTCTATGACCTTGATGACAGTCATCTGATTTGACGTTAGACACTCATTTTTAAAAGAGGCCATTTTTCTAAAAGAAAACATAAAGCCTCATCCACAGTTCAATTTTTATTTAAAAAAAAACTAAGTACCACTTACTTTTTAATTTTATTTTAACGACAATTCTCAATTATACCAAATAACATTAAGTATTTAAGAAAGTTACACAATTTGTTCTAAATTAATAAACGTCCGATTCTATAGACAATAAAAATTGTTTAATAAGCTTCATCTAATCTATCATGATCCTACCTATCAAATAATCTGAAATTTAAATAGATTATAACAAATGGAATTATAAACTTCATATTAGAAAAACAACGTAATTATTTTTACAAACAGCACTAGCAGAAATCAATGGTTTAATAAAAATTAAAGTTAAATTGAGTAAGATAACTTAGAAATTCCATATATAATGATATAAAATAAGGTAAAATTACTCATCTGCTATTTTGGTAGCGCATTTGAAATTAAAAGAATGATTTCGACCACGATAATATTCACGTTATTGGATATTGCACGTCTTGCAAGTTACAACAATGATTGGCATGGTTTTGCGTATACATTTTATATAGGTCAAGATTTAAGGTATAAGGCAGGTACTATGCAGTGCGTTCCAAAAGAAAGAGATATATTCGATTAAATGATTATTGACAATTTCTGAGTAAAAAGCTCTGACACGTCAATTTTTATTTATAAATTGTCATTTAATTATGTAGTTTTTAACCCACCACCCTTCAATCCCTAAGCGTTAGCATCCCCTATTTAAAAATTTTAAATAGCAATGTACCCCTTGTGATACCTCAATTAATAATATTTTTCATGCAGAAATAGAATTTTACAAAAAATTCTAAATCCGTTGATAAACAACTGTTTTATTCAATAAAAACTTATTCACTTAAAGTGCCAATTATCGGGTATGCTTTGACAAACAAAATGCTTGTAAAGTGTCAAATAAGTTTAGTGAAAATACGTTAGTTAAGTGCGTCTTGCTTGTTTAATAATAAGTCAGCAAAAATGAGACTTAACAAAGCCGAAAGGATTGAAATTTTAATGATGATTGGCTTTGGAGATAGAATTCGAACGCATAAAGAAGTTCGAATTTTATTCAATGAAATTCATCCCGACCTCCCCCCCCCCAATCTCGCAATCAACGATAAGCCGAATTTAAAATAAATTTTGAAATATTGGACACGTACGAGATAAATCTAAAGATGGACGTCCATTAGCTTTAGATCAAGATTCAGAATTGGATGGCATGCTATTTGTGCAGGAAAATCCACATTCAAGCGTTGCGGAAGTCGCTTCACAGTTAAATGCATCAAAAAGCGCAGTCAATAAATTTCTCCGTAAGCAAAAATTTCACCCTTACAAAGTGCAAGTAGTGCAAGAGTTATCAGATGATGGTTTTGATAGGTGAGCTCAATTTTGTGAGACAATTATGGAACTTTACGATGAAAATTCTGGATTGGAAGGAAATATCATGTTTTCTGATGAGGCAACATTTTATTTTAATGGTACCGTTAATAAGCACAATTGCCGTTATTGGGCTGATAAAAATCCGCATTGGATGATGGAAGCAAATACACAATTTCCACAAAAGATTAATATTTGGGCGGGGATAGTGGGTAATAAAGTTATTGGACCGTACTTTTTTGAGAGAACACTCAATGGAGAACAGTATCTAAATTTTCTCCAATTTGAATTAATTCCGGCTTTAGCGGTACTACATCCGAATGCAGAAGATCCTGATTCACCTTACCCAGTATTTGGCTACAGCACGATGGTGCGCCTCCCCACTATGCACGTCCAGTACAGAAATATCTTGACCAAGTATTTCCTATGAGGTGGATTGGTAGACGAGGACAAATTGCATGGCCCGCAAGGTCTCCTCTGGGGTTATTTAAAATCTAAAGTGTAGTAAACAAAGTTCAACAAGAGTTTGTCTCTAGATTAGGACACTGCCTAGCCGCTAACGAACAGCAGTTTAAACATTTAATTGAAATTGGGTTTGTTTTTTGCTTTTTATTTAAGTATTGTTTATTGAATAAAACAGTTATTTATCAACCCATTTAGAATTTTTTGTAAAATTTTATTTCTGCATGAAAAATGCTATTAATTGAGGTATCACAAGGGGTACATTACTATTTAAAATGTTTAAATAGGGGATGCTAGCGCTTAGGGGTTGAAAGGTGGTGGGTTAAAAACTACATAATTAAATGACAATTTAAAAATAAAAATCGACGTGTCAGAGCTGTTTACTCAGAAATTGTCAATTATCATTTAATCGATTATATCCGTTACTTTTGGGAAGCACTGTTTGTATAAAATGCCCAATCTTTAAACGAAACAAACGCAAGAAAACCAATTAACATTTTTTTAGTGCGAAATCCGCAAACTTGGCTAAACGACAATCTTGAGCACCACCTTTTACGCAAACACGCTCAGGGTTGCAATAAAACATAAATTAAAGCAAAGGACATTTGTATTAATAATTGATATTTAGGTAATAAAGCTTAACAATCGTCTAAGAATACGGCACGTGATGCAGCCTCATACAAACGAAGGTTCATTAGCATGCAATTTGTGCAATTATTTCACATTACGAAAAAGTGATCTACAAAGGCATTTTCGGTCACATACTAACAAACGTCCATACGAATGCAATTTGTGTGATTATAGTGCATCACAAAGAAGTCATTTAAAAGGACATTTTCGGTCGCATACTAACGAACGTTTATTCGCATGCAATTTATGTGAGTATACTGCATCACGAAAATGTCATTTACAAGAACATTTTCGTTCTCACACTAACGATCGTCCATTTGCGTGCAATTTGTGTGATTATACCGCAACACTAAAAAGTAATATACAAGCACATTATCGGTCGCATACTATCGAACGTCCATTCGCGTGCAATTTGTGTGATTATACTGCATCACAAAAAAGTAATTTAGAAAGACATTTTCGTTCGCACACTAACGATCGTCCATTCGCTTGCAATTTGTGTAATTATACCGCAACACTAAAAAGTAATTTACAAGCACATTATCGGTCGCATACTAACGAACGTCCATTTGCGTGCAATTTGTGTGCTTATACTACATCACAAAAAAGTCATTTAAAAAGACATTTTTGCTCGCATACTAACGAACGTCCATTCGCGTGCAATTTGTGTGATTATACTGCATCCCAAAAAAGTCATTTAAAAGGACATTTTCGGTCACATACTAACAAACGTCTATTCGCGTGCAATTTGTGTGATTATACCGCAACACTAAAAGGTAATTTACAAGCACATTATCGGTCGCATACTAACGAACGTCCTTTCGCGTGCAATTTGTGTGGTTACGCTGCATTACATAAATGTTATCTAAAAAGACATTTTCGGTCGCATACTAACGAACGTCCGTTCGCGTGCAATTTATGTGATTATGCTGCATTACGAAAATGTCATTTACAAGAACATTTTCGTTCGCACACTAATGATCGTCCTTTCGCGTGCAATTTGTGTGGTTATACTGCATTACATAAAAGTCATTTAACAAGACATTTTTGGTCGCATACTAACGAACGTCCATTCGCGTGTAATTTATGTGATTATGTTTCATCACGAAAAAGTAATTTGCAAAGACATTTGCGGTCGCATACAAACGAATGTCGATTCACATGCAATTTTTGTGATTATACTGCATCACTAAAAAGTCATTTACAAGAACATTTGGTCACACATTAACCAGCGTCTATTTGAATGCAATTTGTGTAATTATAATTTGTCACGAATAGGTGATTAGCAAAAGCATTTGTGGTTGCATACTAACGAGCGACAATTTGGACGCAAATAGTGTAGTTATAGCTCGTCAGGAAAAAATGATTTACAAAAGCATTTGCGTTCACATACTAACGTGCGTTGGTTTGCGTGCAATTTGTGTCGTTATACCACGTGACAAAAAGTATTGCATAGTCATTTTCAGTTGCATATAAACGAAGGTTCATTTGCAATTTTTGTGATAATATTGCATCATGAAAAGTCATTTACAAGAACATTTATGGCCGCACACTAACGAGCGTCCATTGCATTGCAATTTGTGTAAATAATAGTACGTCACAAATAAATGATTAGCAAAAACATTTGTGAAATTATAGTTCGTCACGAAAAAAATTATTTACAAAAGCATTTGCGGATGCATACTAACAAGCGTGTGTTCGCTTGCAATATGTGTGATTATACCACGTCACAAAATGTACTTTACAAAAACGTTTGTGATCGCATACTACAAATGTTCATATATATGCAATGTTTGTAACTATACTGAAACGTCATTTACAAATACAGAGTGGTAGAAAAGTCCCGGAACGGTCAAATATTTTGGAAAATACTCATCGCATCAAAAAAAGGAAAAATACGTGTTCAATATTTTTTAAAAGCTATCTAATGACACCAAAATTGAATCCCCACCCCCACCCCCTGGGGGTAGGGGAGGGGCAACTTTAAAAGTTTAACTGGAAACCCCCATTTGTTATTGCAGATTCGGATTCGCCACAAAATGTTAGTCATAATTTTTTAGGTTTTTTGCAGATGGCGCTGCAATCGACAAAAATTAACTATTTCTAGAAGAATTGATGGATCAGAAAATAAAAGAAGTAAAATAATAAATTATTTATTTCATACATAACAAAATTACCACCGAAGGTGTTCAAATTGACCATCTCTCGTCGCGCTTTTAGGTCCTCCAGATCTTTGTTCATCCTTCACCGAACCAGTTCGCTCAAAACGATTCACTGTTCGACTCACAGCAGATTTAGAAATCGGTTGACGTTCCGCATTGACTTCATTGAATAAATCTGCGACTTGCTGCAATGATCTTTCTTTATCTCCATACCCCCGCATCATCAGGACAATATTCTTTCTCTTTCAGACAGAGACATCACGAAATAATATCAAAAGCTAGTAACGAAATGAATACTAAAAATGAATGTAATTCTGACATTTTTCGATTTCAAATGTTTTTGTACCCTATTTTGGTTTTGTCAATTACAACGCCTTCTATCATCCAAAATGGCTTGTATCTTAGGTCAATTTGGGGTAATTTATCCTGCGGAATTCGAATCTGCAATAACAAATGGGGGGTTCCACTTAAACTTTTAAAGTTGTCCCACCCCTACCCCTCGGGGGTGGGGGTGGGGGTTCAATTTTGATGTCATTGGATAGCTTTTAAAAAAATATTGAACACGTATTTTTTCTTTTTTTTGATGCGATGAGTATTTCCCAAAATATTTGATCGTTCCGGGACTTTTCTACCACTCTGTATATATTTGGTCGCATACAAACGAATGTCGATTAGCTTGGAATTTATGCGATTATACTGCGTTACGAAAAGTTATTAACCAGAACATTCGCGATCTCATACTAATGAGTGTCCATTCGCGTGCAAGTTGTGTCGTTAAACCGTGTTAAAAATGAAACCATTTACAAACACATTATCGGTCGCATACTAACGAACGTTCATTCGCTTGCAATTTGTGCATTTATGCACATCACGCAATAGTAGTTTGCAAAGACATTTCCGGTGGCATACAAACTAGGGTCTAATAATATAGAATTTATATGATTATACCGTATCACAAAAAGTAGTTTACAAAGACATTTGCGGTTGTATTCTAGTGAACGTTCATTCGCGTGCAATTTGTATGATTATACTGCAGTAAAAAGTAATTTAAAAAGACGTTTTCGGTCGCATACAAACGAACGTCTATTCAATTACAGGTTGTGTTTTTATATCGCATGACGAAAAATTCATTGCAAGAAACATTTAGGTCGCATACTAATGAGCATCCATTTGGATGCAATTTGTGTAAGTATAGCTCGTCACGAAAACACGATCTTCAAAAGCATTTGCGATCGTATGCTAACGAGCGTCTGGTCACATGCAATATGTGTGATTAAACCACGCCACAAAAATGTACTTTACAAAGACATTTGCGATCGCATACTAACAAACGTTCTTTCGTATACAATTTGTGTAACTATACTACAACACAGAAATGTCATTTACAAATTCATTTCTGGTCGTTTACAACTGAACTTCCATTTTCCTGGAATGTCTGTGAATACATCACATTACGAAAAAGTCATTTTCCAGAACATTTGTGATCTCATACTAACGAGCGTTCATCCGCATGCAATTTGTGTCATTATACACATCACACAATAGTAATGTAGAGGGCTACTATTAAAGCGTTCACCAATGTAGAACAAATAATAACAAAAGCAGTAATTATTCACTATTCTCAAGTTTAATTAACAGTATTATTTATAGACGTTTTCGGTCCAATTAACAGTGAAGCACTATCACACTAACGCTATTCACAAGCACTAATATCTTCTTAAATTAAATCCTTAACCATAAGCCTCCTTAACAACACCAACACTACTATAATTTATTTCTTACCCTTTTGTCTATTTATTTACAAGCTGGCGGTACAATATTCACGTTCCATAACACAAATTTATATTTACTCTAAGACTTTCAAAACGTAATGACCAACTAACTATACACGAGATGATTTATATACGATATTTGGATATTGACTAACTTTGTACACTCATCACCGATCTTATATATACTCTAAAATTAAATAGATGATTCATAGTCTGGTGTTTGCTCGAATGTTCTAGGTTTCTGTAGAATACACTTCGGTTATGCAACTTGCGTGTTTGATCGGTTGTCTAATAGTTTGTAACACTACCCCCTCTTTAAAACCGTTTCCTCCCGTAATTGTAAAAACATTTTGACGCCAATTCGATTACTGATGACGATATCGGCGGCTATCTCTTCTGGTGCATCCACCACGTTTTTGGAAGTAACAGTTAACACTCTTTTCTTGGGCTTGATAGGCAACCGGTTGATAGCAACATACAAGAACCTGGATGCTGGTTTTCTGGAAAATTACTTCTGGCATATTTCAAAATATTCTCCAATCTAAGCCATCCAGTCCACAGCCTAGCTTGGGCACCGCAAGTCTCGTTACTCCATTTTTCATCATCTGAGGCTTAAGATTCAGCAAAGCCTCCCATAGATGTCCATAACTAGGTCTCTGCCATAAAAAATTTTTGGTGACCAGATAGTAAACCTAACGATTTCCATCCTGAAGAACCAAGACTTTTCCTACAGTTGGTTGCTGTTGTACTGATTTATCCACACATCCAAACAACAGCTATTCCTCTTGACATTTGCGGATGTTGAACTACCCAATATGCAAGGGATTACTCTTCTGATGCTCTAAATAGATCTTGCTGTTTTTCAACAACAACGCCAAATCTCACCTTAGCGGAACCACCATACGCCGCCATGAAACTCTCAAAATCTACATTTGGCTCACGATTAATAACTCTTCGAACACCATTCTCATTACTCGAGTCTTCCTGGTTGTTGCCAAAGTGTACCGCTTCCGGTTTACTACGGGCAGATTTTCTGATCCGGTACACTACATCATTCGCCCTTTTTAACACTTCGTACGGGACTTCCCATTGTCTTTTTAAATTTGGCGGCAATTCACGATTTCTTTATGGATTGTACAACTACACTAAATCTCCAGGTCGGTTACCACCTTCTTGTGCTCTCGTGTCATATTGTGATTTCATTCGATCGAGCATTTACATTTCCAATGCTCCACCCGAATGTACTACATTGGTCAGAAGGCGAGTTTTTTGTTGCCTGGAAATTTAGAATTTGGCCGAACGCTTGCCATTCCAGGCAAGGTAGGGATCTTTAACGTGCGTGACAACGCTCACACACGAGACCTTCATTTAACCTCTCATCCGAACGAGGGCGTAATTTTTGTGAAAAATCCTCACCTGCCATTTTTCAAGCTCGGCTGTGTCGGGATTTGAACCCAGGACCTTGGGATCCGTAGTCTTACGCTTACTACATCGATACACGGCGACGCCGATTTCATTCGATCGCTTGCCGCCTGGATATTTTTTCGGACGTTTTCGTAAATGCTATTTGATCTTTCACGAAGCTTACTAGCGTAATCATCACTTGCGACCTCTTCTCCAGGTTTAAATCCAAACTGAAGATCACATGGTAGCTGAAATTCACGTTCTAACATCACGCAAGTGGGAGAGTATTCTGTGCTGTCATGTACCGAAGATCGGGACGCCAGTAGGAACAAATGTAAATTATGGTCCCAGTTTCGTTGATGTTCGGAGACAATTTTGGCTAGGTGTCTTCCTAACGTCCTGTTCATTTTTTTAACCATTCCATCCAATTGAGGATGAAGTGGCGTCGTTCTCGCCTTCTTGATTCCAAGATGCTTGCAGACGTTCTGAAACAATGCCGATTCGAAGTTCCCACCTTGGTCGGAGTGTAATTCCAACGGAACTACTAAGCGACAAAACAACTCCCTCACTAGTATATCTGCAACCGTCTCGGCTTCTTGGTTAGGTATAGCATACGCCTCCGGCCATTTGCCAAAATGATCCATTGCAACCAAGATGTATTTATTTTCTTTCTCTGAATCAAGAAACGGGCCAGCTATATCAATGGCCACCCTCTCAAAAAGATTCCCCACGTTATACTGTCTCATTGGGGCTTTGTGTTTTGTAACCGGGAAATTTGCGGGGGCACACAACTCACATTTCCGGCACCACTCCTTCGCATCTTCCTTGCAGTTCACCCAATAGAATCTTTCTCTCACTCTTTCGAGAGTTTTTTTCACGCCAAAGTACCCTCCGGAGATACCATCGTGCAAGTGCTGCTATACTTCCGGCAATCTGCTTCTAGGCACCATCACTTGAAGTCGTCTCTCGGTACCATCTTCACATTCCAGGCGTCGTTTCAAAATAATATTTTCAATCGCCAAGTAGGCCCACTGTGCCCAGTATGCCTTCTGGCTCCGACTTGAATTACTAATTTCTTCCCAAGCTGGTCGTCGTCCTCTACTTTTCCACTCAATAATACATCCCAATTCGGCGCATTCTCTTGATCTTCTCGTATTTTTTCGGGTTGCTAAGTAACATCAGTTACCGTCATTCTACGGATGACACTTATTTTCTCTTCCATCTTGGAGCGATGATTGCAATCTATCGGACACTTTCTTCTTGACAAAGCGCTTGCATCCCCATGGCTAGTTCTTACACGATGTTCTTTGTCAAAGTCATATTTCTGCAACCGTTCTATCCATCTTACAACTTGCCATTCAGGATTCCGAATCTGCAGTAACCATTTTAGCGTAGCATGGTCTGTTTTTAACAGGAATTTACGGCCGTATAAGAATTTGTAAAAGTGCTCTACGGATTTGACGAAGGCCAACAGCTCCCTTCTTGTCACACAATAATTCCTTTCTGGCCGCAACAAGACCTTGCTGCAATACCCAATAACTTTTTCTTGACCGTTTTGCACCTAAGAAAGAACGCTTCTTATAGCTGTGTTGCTGGCAGCGGTATCCTACACAAATTTACCCTCCATCCGTGGCTAACTTAGAATCGGTGCTGTAACTAGCAGCCGTTTCAGTTGTTCAAATGCGCTGTGGCAGTAGTTATTCCAATTATATTCTTATCCATCTTGGGTTAATTTCGTCAACGGTTTGGTAATGTTTACAAACCCTAGTATAAAACGTCGGTAATATGTACACAATCCCAAAAAATTGCGTAGTTGGTGTATATTTGCTGGTATATGCCACTTTTGCACCGTTTTTATCTTGTCAGGGTCGGCTTTTATACCGGTCTCCGAAACGACTTGTCCTAGGTATATCACCTCTTTTCCAAATAGGTGACATTCCTTAGGGCTCAAGGTAAGGCTTACCCCGCGTAATCTTTAGAATATCTCCTTTAGGTTCTTAAGATGTTCTGATTTACAACTGGGTTTGCTAATTCAAGTGACCGCAAGCTACGTTTTAGGCCTTGGGAGCTGCCTTTTTAAAAAGTCTTTTTCCAAAAACTCTTTTAACAAATATTTATTTATTCAGAATTTACAAATGGAATTTTACAAAACTATATAAAATTATTCTAAGTCGAAATTACTGTTAAATGAATTTAATTTAGGGCGAGTAGCCTGAGCAACCAACAAAGCAAAAGCTGTGAGGCTCAAGACTGACTGACTATCTTGGGGCTCCCGGGGAATTTATGTTGTCCTTGCCTCTCACATTTCTGTGGGAACTGTAAAGCTCATGTCTGCTTATTTCTTTATTCAATTTGTATATTATACAAATTAACAAACTTAATTCTAATAATTACGGTTTTATAACCGACTGTGACCTGCATCTGCAGTATCACTTACGTCTGGAATACATTGTATTCACATCCGTTCTCACAACTTGCTTGCGAACTTTTTTATTGACCTTCTCTTTATTTATCCTTGAATTACATTGTTGCATCTAACTTAAGTTTCTTAATAATTTCTATTTAATTATACATATATTGATTTGGGGAATATGTAACCCGCGTTGTTAGTGAAATCATTTGTTTTTGCAGCTTCATCACATCTTCTTCCATTTTTACCAATTTACTGCCCAACTTTTGCTCCACTGTTTTTACCTGTTCAGCGAAATCTTCTTTCAATGCAATGGGGCCCTCCATTAATCTTTGTTCTAGCGCGGCTGTATTTTCATTCAACCTTTTTTCCATTTTTGCAGCATTTTCACTGTGTCACTTCTATTTCAGCCGATTTTTCTTTCATATCGGATTTAAAATCTTCAAGAAAATTCATTAAAGTTTCTGCGTCTATTTTACTTTGGGTATATACAAACTACTCAAATGTCTTTAGACTTGTATTTTTTCTCTTAAATTAATCACTATACACCCAACACAGTCTAACACCAGTGTAGTGGCTACTGGTAACGCGTTTACCAATTTAGAACAAGTAATATCAAAGTCTTTATTATTCACTATTCACAAGTTTATTTAACAGTATATGTCTTATTTATAGATGTTTTCAGTCCAATTAACAATGAAGTACAATCAGACTAATGCTATTGACAAGCACTAATATCTTCTTAAACTAAATGCTTAACCATAAGTCTTCTAACAACACTAACATTTTCGTCTATTTGTGTACAAGCTGGTGGTATAATATGCACGTTCACATAACACAAATTTATATTTACTATAGGAGCTTCAAAACCTAATGACCAACTAACTATACACAATATAATTTATATACGACATTTGGATACAGACTAAGTGATACACTCATCACCTATCTTATATATATACCCTAAAATTAACTAGATGATTCATAGTCTGGTGTTTATTCGAATGTTCTAGACTTCTGTAGAATACACTTCGGTTATGCAACTTGCGTGTTTGACGGGTTCTCTAATAGTGCGTATGAAGCATTCTTACAGCATCACCCAAGCTTGTACCAATTTCGTTTCAAGAGTTGCTGTTGGATCTTCTGCTTGTATAAGGTGATTTTGGTTGTGAAGTAGGTGGCGCCTCCGTTCTAATTTCTGCATCAATATTTACTTCGTGCTCTTCATATTCAAATACACCTAATACAAATATAACAATAATAATTTTTTTAAATTAAATATTACTTACCTGTATCTTCGTTTAATATGAATTGAGTTTCTGAAGAGTGATGGTGCAGATCATCAGACTGAGTATTTATCGATGGTTCTTCTTCTACATTACCAAACGTTTTTTGTTTACGTACGATTGTATATAAAAAGCCTAAATACTTCATCAAATGCCACTCCTTCGAAGACCCAACACCAGAACCAGATGGCATATGCTTGCTCCTCTCTTTAGAAAATCTGTTGCGCATTGCTACCCACCGTGCCATGCAATCAGCAACTAAAAAATTATTTATTACACGATTATGCATTTTCATAAAAGCTAGCATTATCTAACCTGGTAATTTCATTTCCAGCGCAATAAATTGCCATACATGTTCTATAGCCAACATATCTTTATAAAGCTTCTCTATTTTATTATAAATGTGTGGAAATTTTTCCACCAAGCATACCAATTTCACTTCTATTACTTAAATATAACCGAATCAGCTCATTTACAGAAATAAAAATGAATTCTTTATAGTATGGTAGTGACAATAGCACGCATATCGGTGTTTTGTCCAAATATGTCAATTATGTGACAATATCTGAAGATACTATTGGCCAAACTTATTCGCAACGATTAAAAATTGGGAAGTCGTAAGGTAACGGTCCAAGTTACCGTCCTGTTCCCAGCCATTATGAACAGTTGCATTGTTTTCTAGTGTTTAAATCTTTACCGTTACAGAATAAGATCAAGTTAACATCCATTAAAAACCAGCATTTACTGCAGAGATAGATTCTGAAACTTTTGTTTTAAAGAAGTATCACAAGATAATTTAATCAACCATCTTTTCTCAATACTTGTTAATTCAAATTCGCCATCTGCTTCGTCAATAAATGTATTCTGTATGTACGTATATTTTGTAAAATCAAGATAATAAAAATAATTCGAAAAATGAATTAACAAACCATCCAAGTGTTCAACAAATAGATTTTCGTTTGCTTCTATATTAACTTGGGCGGATAAACTTAAAAGTGGAAACATGTCAAACCTATCTCCTTCCAAATTTTGTCTTCCATATCTCCATTTTTTTTATGAATGCTTTTACTTATCTTTTTGAATCAATAAATGCATTTGTGGCCCTTGCATCGATTTATTCAAAACACACAATATTCCAAAAATTTCCACCAAATAAGTAAGTTTAATAATAACATTATCATCCCTAAACATATTTGCATCCTCATTATGATTTTCTTCTAGAAAAATTGCAATTTCTTCTTTGAGTTCAAGTACCCTCTGAATGACTTTTGCACGAGGTAACCAGCGCACTTCACAATAGTACAAAAGTGAGGTGTAAGCAGCTCTCATATCTTCACACAGCTTTGCAAATAACCTAACTTTTAATGAACTGTGTTTTATGTAGTTTACAACTTTCGTTACTTTTGTAAAACGTAGGTAAGTTCCTCACTCATATTTTTGGTACGAGAGCTGCTCTGTGGAGCATGCGGTGCGTCCAGAGAACATCAAGTGTTTTCTTCTTAATTAGTGCGTTAAGGCCAGTTTTGTGTCCTGACATTGACTGCGCACCGTCTGTACAACACCCAATGCAATTATTCCACAATATGCCGTTCTCAAGAAAAAATTGTCGATTACATAAAAAATTTCACTGGATGTGGCTTTGCCAGGAATGGGTTTGCAAAATAATGTATCTTTAATTATATTATTCTCTTCAACATATCGAACATATGCAATTAAATGCGAATCTTTAGCTAAATTGGTTGCTTCATCTACTTGCAAGGCGAATTTAGAAGTGCGCATTTGAGAAACTAATTAATCGCAAAGATCGTCAGATATATCATCGATTCTTCTGCCAACCATCTTATCAGAAAGCGGTATTAGTCGCAACTGTTTTGCATATGATTCGTCAAACTTTGCTTTGACTATATCAATAACTGCTGGCAAAACTAATATTTCTCCTATTGTGTGTGGTTTTTTATACTTTGCGATTCTGTAAGATACTAAGTATGACGCTAGTAACGCATTTGACGGAATATGAACTATTTTTTTGAACGTTTGCTTTCGTTTAGTGAACTCATCCAATTTTCTTTCAAAAAATTCTTGGCACTTGCCAACGTATTGGATAGTTTCAATATGGCGTTTTAATTTTCCGGATCTCATACTATCAACAGCAAAAACTTTTGAACAAAACAAACACATTGGTTTTTCCACATTATCAGTAATAACACTTGTAAATCCGAACGATAAATGAGATAAATCGTTTTTTCTTTTGTTGGGAGTTCTTCCTTCCTGATTCCTACTATTTGTGTCAACATCAGATTCTTCATTAAAAGAGAATTTTTTCTTATAACCAGTCAAGAACCTATACATCTCTCTAAAAATATTAGGATAATTAATTTGTTGTTTTTAAAAAAATTAAACTTAATTAAATTACTTACTATTGTAATCAGTGGATAATTGGGTACGTCAAAATATAATAAGAAACACAATCTAATACTGCTGAGCTAAACTGAAGTCGATATTGTCTGGATTTTTGGAGAGTCACTGGTCGGCCAAGTTACGAATCATACCGCTGGTGATTTATTCTTGCAATGAGTGGATATCGTAGGAAGAAAGTGAAAAGTCTGACAACGCACCTGAATATTTACGCAGTAATACGCAGCTGCTCAATCTTTTCGCGCATGTGCATAGACAATACAATTCCTACACAGTAGATATATTTCTGAAACGTAATGTTTGCTACGGAGTAAAGGTAGCATCAGGAGCGTAGTAGTTACTATGTTACGTATTGTATTAGCTGCACGTGCACATTTTTTGTCAATCTTGGCTCGTCTCCCAATTTGGAAAATGCCGCTTTACTGTATATTCTCTATGTCCTCACCTCAAACATGTTAGCTGATGCGCCAAATGGTGATTGGAAACTTTGACAACCTTAATCATAGAATAATAACGACGAGAAGTAACACACGGCATTTTAGGAAGACCAAATTTCTTTGCGGATGTCTAAAATTCGCCATAATTTTGTTGGTATATCATAGAATAATAATATACTTACGCTAGCGTAGTGTATTATTATTCTATGGTATATTCTTCAACCTCGCTTTAGTTTATTGTACTGTTCTTGTTCTACTCTGTAATTTCACTTCAATAGGTTTCCTCATTACGTTAAAGCCTAAATTAAACAGTTTGAATACAATAGTCAATTTAAAACAAGTCACGTATTTTGGGTTCGTGAAGGCAACGTATTGGAGCGGGCTACTACTACCGCGTTTGACTAATTTAAAACAAGTAATAACAAGAGTCTGTATTACTCACTGTGTTCACAAGTCTAATTAACAGTATATGCCTTATTTATAGATGTCTTCAGTCCAATTAACAATGAAGCACTATCACACTAATGAATTTATAAGCACTAATATCTTCTTAAACTAACTTCTTAAGGATTGGTCCATTAACAACACTAACACAACTATTTATTTATTACACGTTGTCTATTTATGTATTCTACAAGCTGCATGTACATTAGACACGTGCACTTAACATTTATGTATACTCTTGGCCTTTCAAAAGCTCAACTATTTCTACTTTAAACAATATAAATTTATGTTCGACACTCTGATATAGACTAACTCCTTCCGTACATTTGCTGGACGCGACGCTCTCAGCGTCGCTATAGTGCTATGTAACTCCACGAGTTTTTCGGCATGTTGAAATTTCTTCTTCTGGTAAGTTGTGGTTTGTAGTTGATGTTGATGTTCTTGATATATATATTTATATATGTGTAGGTCTGGATTCCAGAAGACCTGCTCCAGGAATCCTCTTGGTTTGGTGCAGTGAGCAGTTTCCCGGATCTTCCCCTCAGTTGTCCTCCTACTACACAGTATTCCGGATCCTGGGTCCACTGGCCTGTGGTTTTCGCCTAACAGGACTGGCTACTCGCCACAGGCTGCTCCATCGTCAGGTAGCTCGTCTAAACAGGACTGACGGATGTGCATCTCCGACGACTTCGCTTGTGTACCCATTCTTTGGCATCCCGCATAGCTGGAGAACTCCCTCAGGAGGTCACCGTTCCGCTGCCCACCTTTGAACGCCCGAAGGCGGTGGTCGGAATACGTGAGCTGTTACCCCATCGGAGTCTGGGCAACAACTCTCTAACTCCTTACATTCATAAGCGGTCTTATATATACCCTGAAATAAAGTTATGACTCATTCTCTAGTAATTTCCTGGAGAATATGCTGTGCCTCCGGCGTTTGTATGTTTGACGGGTTGCCTAATAGTGGATCGCAACAGTATTTTATGAAGTGCCATTTCTTTGCGAAACGTGTATTATTATTCTATAACCTTGATGACAGTCAAGATCTGATACGACGTGAGACACTCATTTTTAAAACTGGCTATTTTTCTAAAAGAAAACCTAAAACCTCACCTACAGTTCAATTTTTATTTAAAAAAATATAAATTAAGTACCATTTACTTTTTTTAATATTATTGTTATTATTGCTATTTTATCGACAATTCTCAATTATACTAAATAACAATAAGTATTTAAGAAAGTTACAAAATTTGTTATAAATTAATAAACGCCGGATTCTGTAGATAATAATAATTGTTTAATAATAATTGTCATCTAATTTATCATGATCCCTCCATTCAAATAATCTGAAATTTAAATAGACTATAACAAAAGGAATATAAATTTCATATTAGAAAAACAACCTATTTCTTTCTACAAGCACCACTAGCAGAAATCCATGGTTTAATAAAAATTAAAGTTAAATTGAGTAAGATAACTTAAAAATTCCATATATAATGATATAAAATATGGTAAAATTACCCACCTGTTATTTTGGTAGCGCATTTGAAATTAAAAGAATGTTTTCGACCACGCTAATATTCACGTTATTGAATATTGCACGTCTTGCAAGTTACAACAATGATTGACATGGTTTTGCGTATACATTTTATATAGGTCAAGATTTAAGGTGTAAGGATAGTACAGTATTATAAACTAGATGTATAAAATGGCCAATCTTTAAACGATTCTAACAATCGCAAGTAAACCGACTAACATTTTTTTAGTGCGAAATTCGCAAACTTTGCTAAAAAGGAATATTAAGCATCATATTTTTCGCAAAGTCGCTCAGGGTTGCTATTGTTGCGATCGGGGATGTTTGAATAATAACATGGTATACATTACTTAAAGGATCGGTTTACGTTATCTTAGCTGAGGGTTGATCGAGCGGCTTTCTATTAGTTTTTTTTTGTTTGTTTATAGTGTGATTTTAACTAACTCCTGTTGGATGGAGGGGGGAGGGGAGGTATCATTTGCCCTGTGACTCTTAGGTTATTACCTAATTAAAACTCGGATCATATTATTTGGTATATTTAACTACTAAATATATCATTTATTTATTATATTAACTAGAAATTTAGTCGTTAGATACACAGTTTACGAATACTGTTATCCAGTGGGCACATTCCCTATTACTTATATGTCTAGTACTGGTACAACTTACATCAGGCATAAAACTTACACCTAATAAACTCTGCCACTGTAACTTTCACTAATATCAATTTACCCATCGGTCAAATAATTTCTTTTCATATAGTGGCCTCGCCCGTTGAAATCAGGACTGAAACTGCCGCTATTTTCGTTTTTTTTTCGCTTCCTCGCAGTGACTCTGTCCCTATTTTAAATTGTTAATTTTGCTTATTTCTGGTTAGTGACCAGCTACCTAATGGGTACTGCTTGGACTTTGATTTTTATTGTCATTGTGCTGTGTCTGCCTATTTCGAAATTATACGCTATTTTGCTGGCCTTATGTTCTGTGTTATCAATTTGCAGATAATTATCCGATTTGGGGATAATTAGAAAGCATCGCGGATAATTTTATAACCCTATCATTATGCGGATAATTTATGGATATTTTTGATTCCCTAAGAACTTCAAATGATTTTTTTGGAGTGTTATTTATATAGTAGCGTGAAATTTTTTTTCGTATATTCCTGCAAAGATAAATAGATGTCAAATACAAATATCGTTCCAGTTCCTTTAAGTACGGTTTGTTGTTCCGCGGAGTCCGGTAGTATTTCCCCGCAGCAAGTTAACAACACACACAACAGGCGACACGTAGTAAATTAGAAGGCGCTTTTATATTATAAAGCAACATTTTTTAATTTTATTAGTATGGTTTATGGCTTAAGTTACGAGTATTTCATGATCCTTCCCCATATGTGTTAAATATTACAACAGGTAATATGTTAAGTAAATGGTTATTGCAGGTAAGTAATAAAAAATATTCTACATGTGTTACTGTTTATAAATTGTGTAAAAAGGCGCTGACAGTAGTAATTCTGAAAATAGCAACGATGGAGAATTCGAAATCAAACAGTATATTTGAAGCTTCTTATTCAAAAAATGTTCAGGTGTGTATTTATTTTTATTTTTGGTTTTAAAATATTAGAGTATGTCTACCTTTTAAAATATAGAATCAGACAATCTTAATACCGAATACGAAGCAGATAGCGACTCGAAAAGTGACAGTATTAAAGCTGCTACCCCAAACTCCAGTAAAAAACGAAAAATATCGAGGTTTTGTGCTGTTTGGTTAAAAGTTCCAGAACTTAAGTATTGGGTCACAAAATCAAGCAATACTTCTAAGAGAGGCAATGATTTGGCATTTTGTAAAGTTTGCAAATACGATATAGTAGCACATAAGTGTTTTAATGAAACATAGTATAAGCAAAAAGTACAAATTTAATATGCAAAAAGTTAGTAATAACATGAAAATTAGTAATATGTACAAAACTTTAAGACAAAAAAAGGTTTATAGAATTTCAATTTTTTTTCAGACAAAGATACATAAAATTCTTTTACCAGCTACAGCAGGTTGGTTGTTACTAAAGACATGTATTTACCGTGTTTTGGAGCGGTTTCAACTAATAAAGTGCTATCTGAGAGATTTAGTGTTTGAAGATCCATCAATCACTACAGATCAGATGTTAGCGACAATAGAAAATCAATTCGCTAAATTGTATATAGAGTTTATGTCCTATGTCATAGGCCTTTTAAATGATTTTAATTTGTTGTTTCAGTCCGAAACACCACTTTTGCATAAAGTTAAACCAGAAACAGTGAGACTCTTAAAAACATTATGTAGCAATTTCATAGATGTGACTTACATTAGAAAAGAAAACATTTATCTTAAACCACCAAAACTCAAGGACAATTTGTAGCATTAGATAAAATATATTTAGGAGTTGAAGCAACAGAAAGTTTATTAGTTTTAAAAAATAAATCAAATGTGCAAGACACAGAAAAGTTTTTAAAAACTGTGTTGGATTTTTATATTGAACTGATCTCTAATATAAAACAATGATTTAATTTTGATTATCATATTTACGAGATATTAGAGATTGTAGATTCTTTTATTGCTCAGTCATTTCTACATAAAGTTCCGTTTTAGACAGCTTCCCCTTTTTAAACCAGTATATAACTAGCCGCCAAGCTCTGGATTCAGAATGGCGGCAGCATGCTCTTTTAGATTTTAATAAATTGGAACTAAATGTAAACGATGTCAATGAGTATTGGGCAGATGTCTTCAATTTAAAAAATGCCGCTAATAAAGAAATATTTCCTAACTTAAAAAAAAGTTATTTCTATGCTACTCATACTACCCTTTTCAAATGCGTAAGTTGAGAGAATATTTAATGATCTGCATAATGTAAAATCAGACAAGAGGAACCTATTAAATACCTCTACCTTGAAAGTTATTTTAGCCACCAAACAGGGTATTAAAGATGACGGTGGCTGCATTTTATTCACACCGAACTAAGAAATGCTAAATGCAAAAATTTGGGATAAAAATAAGTAAGTGCCACAGCCTATGTAAATATATGTAACGTTACATATTTTTTTTCTTAAAGAATTAACTTAGAAAAAATGCATAAATATTAGTTACTTTTAGAAAAATGCATTCTTTTTATAAATGTTTACTATTAAAAGTTTTTTTTTACTACAATTGTACAATAAAACAAGAGTTCATTTCTTATATTTTGGTTAGAAATTTGTAATTAGTGGAGTATAAAATTGGATAATTTAGAACCACTTTGTGGATAATTTTCAATTTCAACATTGGCAACACTGCTTATGTTGTAATATGCTAGTTGCTCTAATGGAAATAGCGCATTGGTTGAAGATCTGAATGAACTTATCATAGATTTAACTTTAACTACTATTTCTACAAATGAGGCTATCTAATTTTACTAGTCACCTATTTTAACATTTCTAATTAATTGGGTGGGTATATGCGGCGGGGTATTACACTATGAAACAAATTAAAGTAACGACATTTGTATTAATAATTAATATTTAGTTAATAAAGCTTAACAACTGTCTAAGAAGCGGCACGTGATGCAGCTTCATACAAACGGACGTTCATTAGCATGCAATTTGTGCAATTATATTACATTACGAAAAAGTGATTTACAAATACATTTGCGGTCGCATATTAATGAATGTCGATTTGCATGTAATTTGTGTAATTATACAGCATCGCGAAAAAGTCATCTACAAAAACATTTTCGGTCGCATACTCACGAACGTCCATTCGCGTGCAATTTGTGTGATTATACCGCATCACATAAAAGTCATTTAAAAAGTCATTTTCGGTCGCATACTAACGAACGTCTATTCGCATGTAATTTATGTGATTATGCCGCATCGCTTAAAAGTCGCTTAAAAAGACATTTTCGATCGCATACTAACGAACGTCCATTCGCATGCAAGTTGTGTGCCTATACCGCATTACAAAAATGTCATTTACAAGCACATTATCGGTTGCATACTAACGAACGTCCATTCGTGTGCAATTTGTGTGATTATGCTGCCTCACGAAAAAGTCATTTACTAGAACATTTTCAATCGCATACTCGCGAGCGTCCATTCACATGCAATTTGTGTGATTATACAGCTTCATATAAAAGTCATATAAAAAGACATTTTCGGTTGCATACTAACGAACGTCCATTCGCTTGTAATTTGTGTGATTATGCCACCTCACGAAAAAGTTATTTACAAGAACATTTTCGGTCGCATACTAACGAACGTCCATTTACGTGTAATTTATGTGATTATGCCGCATCACATAAAAGTCATTTAAAAAGACATTTTCGGTCGCATACTAACGAACGTCCATTCGCTTGCAATTTATGTGATTATGCCGCATCACTAAAAAGTAATCTGCAAACACATTTTCGGTCGCATACTAACGAACGTCCATTCGCATGCAAGCTATGTGCCTATACCGCATCACAAAAAAGGCATTTACAAGCACATTATCAGTTGCATACTAACGAACGTCTATTCGTGTGCAATTTGTGTGATTATGCTGGCTCACGAAAAAGTCATTTACAAGAACATTTTTAATCGCACACTCGCGAACCTGCATTCACGTGCAATTTGTGTGATTATACCGCATCATAGAAGTCATATAAAAAGACAATTTCGGTCGCATACTATCGAACCTCCATTTACGTGTAATTTATGTGATTATGCCGCATCACATAAAAGTCGTTTAATAAGACATTTTCGCACACTAACGACCGCCCATTCGCATGCAATTTATGTGATTATGTTGTATCACTAAAAAGTAATTTGCAAAAACATTTTCGGTCGCATACTAACGAACTTCCATTTGCGTGCAATTTGTGTGATTAATCTGCATCACCAAAAAGTCGTTTACAAGAACATTTTCAGTCGCATACTCACGAACGTCCATTCACGTGCAATTTGTGTAATTATACCGCATCACATAAAAGTCATTTAAAAAGACATTTCGGTCGCACACTAACAATCGTCCATTCGCATGCAATTTATGTGATTATGTTGCATCACTAAAAAGTAATTTGCAGAAACATTTTCGGTCGCATACTAACGTACGTCCATTTGCGTGCAATTTATGTGATTATGCTGCATCACGAAAATGTCATTTACAAGAACATTTTCGGTCGAATACTAACGAACGTGCGTTCACGTGCAATTTGTGTGATTATGCTGCATCACGAAAAAGTCTTTTAAAAAAGTAATTTTCGGTGGCATACCAACGAACGTTCAGTCACTTGCAATTTTTTGTGTTTATACCGTATCAGGAAAAGGTCTTCTACAAGAACATTTATGGTCGCACACTAACCAGCGTCTATTTGAGTGCAATTAGTGTATTTAGAATTCGTCACCAACAGGTGATTAGCAAAAACATTTGTGGTCGCATACTAACGAGCGTCAATTTGGATGCAATTTGTGTAATTATAGCTCGTCCCAAAAAAATGAATTACAAAAGCATTTGTGATCGCATTCTAACGAGCGTCTATTCGCTTGCAATGATACGACGTCAGAAAATTGTACTTTACAAAGACATTTGCGATCGCATACTAACAAGCATTCATATTTATACAATTTGTTTATGTATACCACATCACAAAAATGTCATTTACAAATGCATTTCCTGTTGCATACAAACGAACATGCATTAGCTTGCAATTTGTGTGATTATACAGCATTACGAAAAAGTCATTTATCAGAACGTTTGTGATCTCATACAAACAAGCGCCATTCGCATGCAAGTTGTGTAATTAAACACCTCCCACGATAGTAGTTTGCAAAGACATTTCCGGTGGCATACAAACTAATGTCTGTTGATATGAATGTGTGTGATTATACCGTATTACAAAAAGTAGTTTACAAGGACATTTGCGGTTGCATACTAATAACGTTCATTTGCTTGCAATTTGTTTAATTATACCACATTACAAAAAGTAATTTACAACATTTGAAATTACGTACTAACGAGCGTCCATTTGCATGCAATTTGTGTAGTAATACTAGGTCACAATAAAGGTAGTTTGTTACGTTCCGTCCCTGAAATTGAAGAATTTGATGCATAGCTGATTACAAAATTTCATAATACCGTATTGTATCCACAGAGAAGAAAATAAGGATTATAAAAAGTAGGATTTAATGATAGTAGAACTACTCTTTACAAAACTGGAGAACCTAAAGAAAACGACTCAAACTACTGGTCGAACGCTGGCACAGAAGATAACATCGAAAAATCACATCAGGTAATTCATAAAAAAAGTCTCTATTGAGAGGAATACACCAAACCCCACATTTAAGTCAAATTACTCAAGATATTCCAGATAATTCTTTATATAACAAAGCGAACATTAATAGTCCAATTTATGAAAGTAATAATGCTGTCAAAACATTAATGATGAATTTGAACGATATGAATCACAACCTTCATTTGGAAAAGATAAAAGAATACATACGAAAGTAGACTTAAAACTATTGTCTTTATTAAATGATAATAAATCTTCCATTTTCAATGACGATAAGGAAATAGATGATTCACATACAGCTTTTCATGCACGTCAAGATAAAGAAGTAGAAGAAGTTTGTGACATAAATGATACATGAGGAAATAACATAATGCCAAGACACCCATGTGAAGAAGACGAATATTCTTTACAATCTTCCTTAAGCGAATTCACTGCATATGATTTCCTCAATGGAAATAATAAAATAAGCTGCGATCTATGTACAAAGAAACATGGTGGGCCTGATAAAAGAATTATTTATACTAATACTACTAAGTAAATTCTAATCTCTAGTCCACCTTCTGTACTGATTTTGCATTTAAAATGATTTCAGATTATAGGACTTCAATCTGCAAAGCTGAATAACCTTGTTTCCTTCCCTATGCTACTGGATATAACGCCATTCTGTTAAAACAATATCAAGCTAAAGTATTATATATATTATGTGGTGTTGGGTAACATAGTGGTTCATTTCTGGTGGACATTATGACGCATATATAAAAATAAGAACTCTAACTCCGTTAGAAATCGATTACCGTTAGCAATTGTTATTTAAAAATCAAAAACAGTTGTTGTCCTCGTTGTATATAGGTACCAAAAGTAACGCCGAAATTCCATTGGAAAAATGTTATTATGTTAGCGACACTTGTGTTACAGAACTGAATGAAAAAAAGGGTTCTAGAAGCCCAGGCCTATTTATTATTTTATGAACGAATATGAAACTATTTGTAAATATTAATATATAATTCTATTGTTAAATATATTTAATAAAATACATTAGAAGATGCTGTAGAAGCATTTAAAAATGGAATTTATAGTTTAGCAACTTTCGAATGGAAAAAATACCTTAACAATAGGTTTATTCATACGATTACACATTCATCATTTTGTAGAACCTTATCAAGCATTCAGTTGTAAAATCTAAGTTACTTGGAATTTATTTTGGGTTAGTTGTAAAATTTGCGATTGTTATTAGTAACAAATTTAAATCGGTTGTGTCTAAACTGTTGATAACGTACTAGATTTCAAATTATATTAGCACATATAATTATAATTTTAAATATAGAAAATTACTTTTTCAATAAATACTTAAAAGCGGGTATCTATTTTATTAAAACGTGAGCTGCACAAATATTATTAGAGTATTTAAAATCTGGTATATATTTTATTAAAACATTTATTCTCAAAGATGGCAAGATGTTTTTGTAAAGGTTAAATATTTTCGTTTCTTCAGTAGGTTTGTTAATCAAAGCTTTTGGTTTTCATGAGAAGTTGCAAGGTTGTAGCGCGTTGTCTACAAGGGCGATTACGGACATACTTAAACAATAGTAAATTCTTATAGTCCCATTCTAAAAATAAACAACCTATGTTACATTTAACGTTATGAATCTGTAAAGCTGACTGCCGAGAGTCTTATTTCTTTGGACATGTGCTCTAGAACGCTTCGACCAAGTGGGTTTTCTCATTATCGATTTTAGTTGTAGCTTATTGAAAATGACGAAGAGGCAAGATATTCGTCGTTGAACTTTCATTTCAGCTCGTTCTAATAATGTAACGATCCAAAATTAAGAATTATTCCTACGAAACCGCACTGATAAATTTATAATTTGGAATTGTGAAATTACTTTACTAGTTGTTACTTGAAGTTACGAGGTTTTCATCTACTTATTTTTTTAGTTCTTGAAACTGATCAATAAGTTGTTGAGTATAAAACAGACATTACTCTGTTTTTGGTATATATTTTGATTGCTCAATACTTAATGGAGAAGCAATATATTGTATATTTTCTTGTATGCTACATACACTCAATACATATACATATTCAACTTCATACAGGTTTTATTTTAATCACATTCATCTCTCACGTTAGGTTATACTAGTAACATTATTCATCGGTAATTAAGCATAGTCTTACATAACCAGAGCTAATAATCAGTGAATCGGTAAAAACCTTCAAGCGGTTCATAATTTTTATCGGAACTGCAATGAATTCTAACCTCAAACATGTAAGCTGATTCGTCAGGTGATGGCTGGGAACTTTGACGACCTTGATGGCAGCCAACATATGATATGACGCAAGACGTACGTTTTTAAACTGGCCATTTTTCTAAAGAGAACACGTAAAATCTCACTTACAGTTCAATTTTTATTTAAAAAAATATAATTGTAGGTATGTACTATGCGTTTTGTTATAAATTAAGTATAGTCGTTCGTTTTAACTTTAGGATAACGTCAACTGTAGTAATAAAGTATTAGCAGCTGTATGTAAATGAATACCTAGAATTTCGCTAGAAAGATACTGTCATTTAACACATAAAGGTTCGCGGCTCTGTAGGGTATTGCCACTAATACGCTTCATTAGTGGTGACGTCAGTTTGTTAACGGTCTATTTTAGTGAATCTAAACAACAGAATTTAAGCACGGTAAACTACATAATTTGCTCAATTTCTGTTATAATTTTCTGTTTTAAGCATAATTACGTAAGTATTTAGTATGTAACGTGTTTTATATTATTATTTGCACATTCAAATAAGCGGCGATAGTGTAGGTATATACATCTTTATTGCTTTAATATCAAACAATGTTTTGTAACCTCACATTCGTAATTTCTTAGTTATCCGTCTAAGGAAGATTTTGTGTTAAAAACTGGATGTTGTAAATCAATGCATCTATTTGTACAAAACCGTGCATTATAGTAACTATTATTTGTTTTCTAGACGTGAAGTTCAACTTGGACCAGGTGCATATGTATGCAGTTGTCATTTTGAAAATGACCAAAAATAAAATGGACCTACTCTGTTTGAACACAACAAAGCAGAAAAATTTAAATTTGGCAGTCCCGAGAAGAATAAACAGACGCTTGTTTAGCACTTGAAAAGTGTACACTTGATGTAAGGTATTAGGATTGTGTATTCTAGGTTTTGTGCAATCTAATTTTAGTAACAAGTAGGAAAGGAACTGTAAACCTCTTCATCAACTTCAAAGGAGGTCGAGATGGAGATTGTTTCATTGCCATTTATATGACTTGTGGTTGTGGAAGCTGAAAATTATTTCTTGAAGAAAGAGCTGGAAGACGCTGTTAGATCTCATTTTTCATTTAATTTTATTCGTAATAATAACAAATTAATTTTGTTATATATTGGCCTCCCTTCTGCAGAAAGTTTTAACGCGGTGTTATTGAATTAATAAAACAATAAAAATTAATTACTACTATAGCTGGAAAGCACAAAAAGTATCCAGAGAAGATCAGTTATTGATAACACTTATGAAACTACGTCAAAACTTTTCTTAAGACGATTGAGCTGTCCGATTTGATGTGACACAAGGCACTGTTTCCAATGTAGTTACTACTTGGATTCCTGTACTACATGAAATTTTGTTTAAACATTTAATGAAAAACATTATACCAAGGAATCAAAACAAGCTTTGTTTACCAAACTGTTTTAGCACCTTCACAAATTGCCGCATAATTTTAGATTGTACGAAATTATACACGACAGCATCACGCAACCGTATGTCGAAGCAAAAAGTTACATATAGCTCGTACAAGCACCGACACACATGGAAGGGGTTGGTAGGGGTAGCTCCAAATGGAGTAATTACATATGTGTCTAGATTGTATGGTGGTTCGACATCCCATAAAAAGATAGTTGCTGATTGTGGAATTCTGCAACATTTGGACCCAGGTGACTTAGTGCTAGCTGATAAAGGATTTCTTATTAAAGATATTTTACCCGCCGCTGTACACATTAATATACTCCATTTTTGAATACATCTCAGTTTACCAATGAGCAGGTTCGACAAACTGAGTGTATTGCTCGAGCCAGGATACATATTGAACGTGCTATTCGAAAAATAAAGATTTGCAAAATTTTAACTTTGGTGCCAGAATCTTTAATGCTGCATGCTGTTTCTGGTTTTCAACTAGTTGCTGCTTTAACAAATTTACAATATCCATTAATTAAAGAAGTGGAGCAATATTTTGTTGAAACCTGATCAGTGCTTGCAAATAACTAACCCAAAAATTCAATTACTTTTAATTATTATTCTACAAGCCTTCTACGATTCAAATCTAAACTACACTGCTATATTTCTTTCTTAATAGCCCGTGTACATATACCGTGTGTAAACTTTCAAAGCGGAACATAGGGGAAAAAGCATTGCAGTTTGCTAGTTGCCAGTTTCATCTACAAGAACGGCGATGGTATCTACTGAAAGAGTATTATTTTCTGAGTCTTCTAATACCCAATAGTTTTTAAGTACCAGCTTTCTTAATTATGAAAAGTAATTTAAATATTTCCTACTGCCTCTTTGAAAGTTTACACATGGTATATACGTATATATCCTCTAATCTACACCTTTTGCAGTTTTTTTGAGAACATGTAAATTGTATTTCAACTTAGTCATTTTAATTTTAGAAAGCGTTATTTATATTTAAAAGATGGATAGCGCTGGAAAGAAACAAACTACACCACTGGATTCTATAAAAAAAGTTCTATAAGAATACCCTGTCACCTCTCTAATAAGTAAAAATACTACCGCGTTTCACTAATTTAAAACAAGTAATAACAAAAGTCTTTATTACTCACTGTTCACAAGTCTAATTAACAGTATATGCCTTATTTATAGATGGTTCCAGTCCACTTAACAATGAAGCACTATCACACTAATGAATTTACAAGCACTAATATCCTCTTAAACTAAATTCTTTACCATAGGTCTATTAACAATACTAAAACTACTATTTATTTATTACACTTTTGTCTATATATGTATTCTACAAGCTGTCTGTACAATAGACACGTTCACATAATATAAATTTATGTTTACTCTAGGACTTCCAAAAGCTTAAGTATTTAACTTTACATCATATAATTTATATTCGACATTCTGATATAGACTAGCCTCTTACATTTATCAGCGTTCTTATATATACACTGAATTAAAAAGATGATTCATACTCCAGTAAATGCTAGAAAATTTTAGGCTTCTGTAGTATATACGTTACTTACGGCGCTTGTGTGTTTGAAGGGTTGCCTAATAGTAGCTCGTAACACTGCCCCCTCTTTAAAACCGTTACGTCTCGTAACTGTAAATACATTTTTACGCCAATTCGATGACTGATGACGGTATCGGCGGCTACCTCCTCTGGTGCATCCACCACGTCGTTGGAAATAACAGTCAACACTCTTTTCTTGGTCTTGGTAGGTAACCGGTTGATAACAACAAACAAGGATCTGGACATTCGTTCCCTGGAAAATTACATCTAGCATATTTCGGACTATCCTCCAATCTAAGCGATCCAGTCCACAGCCTAGCTTGGGCACCGTTAGTCTCATTACTCCATTTTCTATCATCTGAGCTTAATGATTTAGCAAAGTCTCCCATAGATGTCCATAACTAGGTCTCTGCAATGAAGAATTTTTGGTGACCAGATAGTAAACATAACGATTTTTATCTTGAAAAACCAAAGCTTTTCTTACAGTTCGCTGCTGTTTTGCTAATTCATCCACACATCCAAACTTTTTCTTAAAAACAACAGCTATTCCTCTTGACATTTCCAAATCTTGAGCTACGCAATGTGCAAGGGAATACTTTTTTGGTGCTCTAAACAGATCTTGCTGTTTTTTAACAAAAACGCCAAATCTCGCCTTAGCGGAACCACCGTACGTCGCCATAAAACTCTCAAAATCTACATTTGGCTCATGATTAATAACTCGTCGTACGCCATTCTCATTATTTAAGCCTTCCTGGTTGTTGCCAGCGTAAAATCTTAAACGGTTAAAGTGTACCACTTTCGGTTTACCACAGGGAAATCTTCTGATCCGGTACACTACATCATTAATTCTTGTTTACACTTCGTAAGGGCCTTCCCATTGTCCTTGTAATTTTGGCGACAACCTACGCTTTCTTTGTAGATTATACAACCACACTAACTCTCCAGGTTGATAACCACCTTCTTGTGCTCTCGTGTTATATTGTGATTTTATTCGATCGCTTGCCGCCTGGATATTCTTTCGGGCGTTTTCATGAATGCTATTTGATCTTTCACGAAGCTTACTGACGTAATCTTCACCTGCGATCTCTTCCCCAGGTTTAAATCTAAACTGAAAATCACATGGTAGCCGCAATTCACGTCCTAGCATTACGCAATCGGGCGAGTATCCTGTGCTGTCATGTACCGAAGATCGGTACGCCAGTAGGAACAAATGTAAATATTGGTCCCAGTCTTGTTGATGTTTAGAGACAACTTTGGCCAGGTACTTCCTTAACGTCCTGTTCATTCTTTCAACTATTCCATCCGATTGGGGATGAAGTGGCGTGGTTCTAGTCTTCCTGATTCCAAGATGCTTGCAGACATTTTGAAACAACGCTGATTCGAAGTTCCAACCTTGATCGGAATGTAATTCCAACGGAACTCCAAAGCGACAAAACAACACCTTCACTAGTACATCTGCAACCCTCTCGGCTTTTTGGTTAGGTATAGCATATGCTTCTGGCCATTTGGTAAAATAATCCATTGCAAACAAGATGTATTTATTTCCTTTCTCTGATTCAGGAAACGGATCAGCTATATCAATGGCTACCCTCTCAAAAGGATTCCCCACGCTATACTGTCTCAATGGGGCTTTCCGTTTTGTAATTGAGCCATTTGCGGGGGCACACAACTCACATTTCCGGCACCACTCCTTCACATCTTCTTTGCAGTTCACTCTTTAGAGAGTTCTTTTCACGCCAAAGTGCCCTCCGGAAATACCATCGTGCAAGTGCTGCAACACTTCCGGCACTCTGCTTCTCGGCACTATCACTTGAAGTCTTTCAGTGCCATCTTCACATTCCAGACGTTATTTCAAGATTCTATTTTCAATCACCAAACAGTCCCACTGTGCCCAGAATGCGTTCAGGCTCCTACTTGAAATACTAATTTCTTCCCAAGCTGGTCGTTGTCTTCAACTTTTCTACTCAATAATACATCCGAATTCGGCGTCATTCTCCTGTCCTCTCGTATTTTTTTGGGTTGCCATGTATCATTGTTAACCGTCATTCTATGGATGACACTTATTTTCTCTTCCATCTTGGAGCAATGATTGCAGTCTACCGGACAAGGTCTCCTTGACAGAGCGTCTGCATTCCGATGGCTAGTTCCTACACGACGTTCTGTGTTAAAGTCATATTCCTGCAGCCGATCTATCCACCTTGCAACTTGCCCTTCAAGATTTCGAAACTGCAGTAACCATTTTAGTAAGCATGGTGTGTTCTCAACAGGAATTTACGGCCGTATAAGTACTTATAAAAGTGCTATACGGATTTAACGCGGCCAACAGCTCTCTTCTTGTCACACAATAGTTCCTTTCTGGCCGCGATAAAATCTTACTGAAATACCCAATAACGTTTTCTTGTCCGTCCTGCACTTCAGAAAGAACGCTTCCTATAGCTGTGTTACTGGCATCGGTATCCAACACAAATTTCCCCTCCATCCGTGAATAACTCAAAATTGGTGCTGTAACTAGTAGCCGTTTCAGTTGTTCAAATGCACTGTGGCAGTCGTCATTCCAATCGTATTCTTGTCCATCTTCGGTTAACGGTTTGGCAATGTTCGCAAAAGTATAAAACGTCGGTAATATGTGCACAATCTTAGAAAATTGCGTAGTGGGTGTATATCTGCTGGTGTAGGCCACTCTTGTACCGTTGTTATTTTGTCAGGGTTAGCTCTTATTCCGGTCTCCGAAACTACATGTCCTAGGTATTTCACCTCTTTTCCAAATAGGTGACACTTCTTGTGGTTCAATGTAAGGTTTGCCCCGCGTAATCTATGGAATATCTCCTCTAGCTTCTTAAGGTGTTCTTCAAAAGACCGGCCTAACACTATCACGTCGTCCAGGTACACCAGACATGTTTTCCAAGACAGTCCACGCAGTATCGACTCCATCAATCGTTCAAAAGTAGCAGGGGCATTGCATAATCCAAATGGCATGACCTTGCACTGCCTTAATCCAGTTCCAATTGTAAACGCAGATTTTTTTTCTTTATCGTTTGGCTCCAAGCCTACCTGCCAGTATCCGCTTTTCAAGTCCAAGGTTGAAAACCATCTAGATCCGGATAGAGTATCCAAGGTGTCATCAATTCTGGGCAAAGGATAGATGTTTTTCTTTGTCACATTGTTTAACCACCGATAGTCTACACAAAACCTTGTCGAACCATCCTTTTTCTTGACAAGCACTACCGGGGATGCCCATGGATTATTCAAAGGTCCAATCACTTCTTGTTCTTCCATGTCGGTGATAATCTGCTTGGCTTCTTTACGTTTTGTCAAAGGAAGCCGCCTGGAGTGTTGTCTTATCGGTTGCACATCTACAGTATTGATCTTATGTTGCACAACATTCGTCCTTCCTTTCTCACTATCATCCAGTGCAAATACACCTCGATATCGTCCAACCAGTTCTTTTGCGTTGCCCAGTTGGTCGCCGTTCTATCGTTGACACAAAGGTATCAACAAATCCAGCAATTTCTGTGAGCAACCGTTGGCTGGTTTATCTTTCGTGTCTTTTACACAACGTTTAATATGGCATACTGGAATGCAACTTCCCACAATTATGTCTTTCTTCAGGGTCACCGTATGCGGATTAATGTTCAGCACCCTTACTGGTATCATATTTCGAAACTTTACTAGCGTTCTTCCAATCAGTAATCCCTCCTGACCCATTCCCGATTCAGTTGCTTTTATCATGCATATTTGTCTTTCCCGGAGCGTACCATTCGGGCGTCCTATTACTATCTTTTTCATATCACAAATCATTCGGACTTGCATCGTCTGATTACTCGTCCCTTGAAATGAAATCTCATCATCATCTATCCAAAGCACATTTTCTTTCATGTTTACATGAAACCCATATTCTCTCATGAGATCCATTCCCAAGATCACTTCTTCTGTAATTTCAGTTACCAACACCCGATGATTAATTAGTTTGTCTCCAATTGCCAGCGTAACGGCAGTCTCTCCGTGAGTACAAATTTTCTCACCACTTGCCGTTCGAAAACACACCGATACAGGTAGCACTTTTCCACGACCAACCAAATCTGGTCTCACAATAGTTCTAGTCGCTCCTGTATCCACGAGTAATCGGACAATCCTACCATTAATTTCACCATCGATATAAATGCTGTCCAGACTTCCCATCGACGTTCCCGTCGACGTTTGCCCCCTTACGTCAACTTGTTCTTTTTGGTTGAGTACAGCATTTCTGTATATGACCAACTTCACTGCAGTTCCAGTATCGCAGACCCCATCTCCGCGGTGGCTGTCTTTCAGGCGGCTCCGTGGCGTAGTGGTTTGTGTGTGACTACTACGCCCAAGGTTCCGGGTTCAAATCCCGACACGGTCCGCTTGAAAAATGTTAGGCGAGCATTTTTCACCAAAATACACCCTCGTTCGGGTGAAAGGTAAAATGGAGGTCCCGTGTGTGAGTGTGGTCACGCACGTTAAAAATCCCTACCTTGTTTGGAACAGCAAGGGTTCGGCAAAAATCCAAATTTTCCAGGTAAAAAACTCGCTTCCTAGCCAATGTAATACCTTCGGGTGGAGCATTGGAAAATCACATGTAAGGTGGCTGTTTTTCAAGCTTTTCCACACGGTTGATTATTTCATCTATGCTGTTCTGCGCTTGACCAGGTTTTTCTAAGGCAGACCGAACTTTGTGACTCATCCTGTGTGATGTCTGCTTAGTTGCTTCAAATTCAAGCGCATAGGCCACTGCGTCATCTAACATTTTTGACCGTGTTAATCTTAGCGCTTGCTGTATTTCGCTGTCTTTAATGCCATCCACAAATGTTTGAACAGCCAGTTGTTCGAGGAAACTATCTGGTGCCGTTGGATATGCCAATCTAACTAATCTGGCAATGTCAGCTTCGAATTCTTGCAGGCTTTCACTTGTCTTTTGCGAGCGGTTCTTAACTTGTGCGTGGTAAACCTGTTGAAGGTGAGCGTCTCCATATCTCATCTTAAGCTTCGATGTTAAGAGGCTGTAATCATTCTGCTGGTGATCGGGAATCGTTTGTAAGATGTTAAGAGCTTCCCCCCGTAGGGCCACTATTAGAGAGATAGCCTTCTCCTTGTTGCACCAACCGTTGGCTATTGCCGCAGCTTCAAATTGTTGCAAATATATGGGCCAAGGTGTTTTGCCATCGAATGTAGATGGTTTCACTTTAAATTTAGACGGTATTGACGCGCTTCTTTCAATACTTCTTGTTTCTGGAATGTTCTGATTTACAACTTGGTTTGCTAATTCAAGTGGCCGCGTTGTTATTGAAATCACTTGTTCTTGCAGCCTCATCATATTTTCTTCCATTTTTACCAATTTACTGTCCAACTTTTGCTCAACTGTTTCTACCTGTTCCGTGAAATCTTCTTTCAATGCAATGGAGCTTTCCATTCATTTTTGTTCTAACGTGGCCGAATTTTCACTTAACTTTTTTATTTTCTCAGCATTTTCACTTAACCTTTTTTCCATTTTCTTAGCATTTTCACTTAACCTTTCTGTAAGGTTTGATTCCAGTTCAACTGACCTCACTACGTTTTCATTTAGTGGCACTTCCAGTTTAGCCGACCTGTCCTCCATTTTCTCAGCATGTTCACTAAGTTTTTCATCTATTTTCGTAGCATTTTCACTTAACTTCTCTTCCATACCGGATTTAAAATCTTTAAGGAAATTCATTAAAGTTTCTGCTTCCATCTTACTTTGACTTCTTGTAACTGGCACATATAAACTACTTAAATGTCTTTAGACTTGTGTGTTTTCCTTTTAAATTAATCACTGTATACCCCACACAGGCTGACACTAGTGTAGCGGGCTACTACTACCGCGTTTCACTAATTTAAAACAAATAATAACAAAGGTCATTATTACTCACTGTCCACAAGTCTAATTTACAGTATATGTCTTATTTATAGATGTTTTTAGTCCAATTAACAATGAAGCACTATTACACTAATGAATTTACAAGCACTAATATCTTCTTAAACTAACTTCTTAACCATAGGTCCACTAACAACACTAACACAACTATTATTTATTACACTTTTGTCTATTTATGTATTCTACAAGCTGCATGTACATTAGACACATGCACTTAACACTTATGTTTACGCTTGGTCTTCCAAAAGCTCAACTATATAACTTTACACGATATAAATTTATGTTCGACATTCTGATATAGACCGACTCTATACTTCATCATCGGTCTTATTTATACCGTGAATTAAAAAGGATGATTCATCCTCCAGTAATTGCCAGAAGCTTCTCGGTCCATGGAGAATATACAGTGCTTGCGGCGTTTTGTGTGTTTGATGGATTGCCTAATAGTAACACGCAACAATATTCTTCACAAAAAAGTAAATTTTCTATATCTGCCACAATATTAACGTCATTGGATGGTGGTAGGCGAAGTATTCATGTAAAACCAAGTGGTTGTTCCTTTATGGTAGCTAAAAATAATCCCACTTCCTCTTCATTGGGAAGACGTTCAACTGCACAAAATTCTTTTGTTGGTTTTTTGATGTCGTTTAACCGAATAATATTTCGGCACTAATTGTTTTAAGTGCATTCCACATACATGGTTAGTCAATTACGCTAACATTGTAGTGTCCATATATGCACAAAGCAGCAACATGATGACAAACCGCTGCGCCTTTCGGGCAAGAGCATTTACCATCTATGACACCATCGATCAAGTCCATTGAAATCTATATATATATATATATATATATATATATATATATATATATATATATAGCAATTAATATGATGAAATAATAACCTAGACTTTTTTTTTTTTTAAGTTCAGGTTCAAATCCTGTCCAAGGCCTTATATTTTCCTTCTTTCAATTACTAGCTCGATTTGAAATGATCATTTGGGCTTTACTTAAAAAAAAAAAAAAGTCTAGGTTATTATTTCATCTTATTAATTGCAATACGTTAGTATTTATCAACTTACCTTGTGTAAAAACTACTTATAATATATATATATATATATATATATATATATATATATATATATATATATATATATATAGATTTCAACCACTTGGATCTACATGATCACTTCGCCCACCACCATTCAATGACGTTAATATTGTGGCAGATATAGAAAATTTATCTTTTTGTAAAGAATATATTAATTCTAACAACAAAGAGGAATATTTTCAAGAGAAATGTAGAGTAACATTTGAACAAATTGAAGCACATTTTAGCAACACGTTCCATATATTGATAAAAATGATATGATTACCTCTACTTTATAGTTTCTGTTTTTCATTCTAGCTTTCAACTCCACCTTCAACAAAGCAGGTTGTACTTCAGGATCAAACATCATTTTCACTACATGACCACTTTCATACGAGTTTTCTTGTCTTTTTAACTGCAAAATATCGTTTTTAAAAAATTCTGCTACTTCAGAAAACGATATAACATGTTTTCCGGTACCAGCCACTACAAACAAAACTACGAGGCTTGTTCGATTGAAATCCACCTTTGGTCAGGTTAGCCTTTGAAATGACGTTTGTTGCTAACAATCCGACCAAATGTGATCAGCGTGCGGTCATTCAATTGCTGTGTGCTGAAGGTTTGCAACCATTGGAAATTCATACACGAATGCAAGCAGTGTATGAAAACGCATGTTTTACGTATCCAACTGTCAAAGAATGGTGTCGAAAATTTAATAATGGACGCGAAGGGACGAATGATAAGCCGCGACCAGGTGCAATGCGTACTACGACAACAGACAGGAATATGGCATGTGTAGAAGGCCGGATTAGAGAAAATCGTCGAGTTTCAATCAGAATAATTTCAGAAAATGTTGGTGTGAGTATCGGATCTGTTCAAGGCATCGTACACAAACTAAGCTACATCAAAGTTTGTGCGCAATGGGTTCCTCGCTTTTATCAGAGAACCAAAAAAGCTTGTGAATGGGCTTGTCTTTGCAATACCTCATGGAATACAGCTAAAGTAGTGAAACCAAATCTACAGCGAAAGAAATGGAGGATATTAGAGCATCCACCCTATAGTTCCGATTTATCGCCTTGCGATTTTCATATCTTTGTGCCACTGAAAAAAGCGTTAAAAGGTAACCGTTTTTAGTCGGACGAAGAAGTACAAAACGCCGTGAAAGAATTCTTCGAGCAGCAATCACAAGATTTCTTTAGGCAGGGTATACATAGGTTGACGAAACAATAGGATATGTGCCTGTAATAATAAAATCGTGTATTTAATAATTCTACCTTTTATAAGGTTCTAATCAACTATAAACTTAGCTAATAATTTGACAGCTAAAATAAACATTTTGCAACCTAGTAACTAGGAAACTGGAAAGGTAAAGTGATTAAGCAAATAAATACATTATTACTAGAATCGCCCTACCTGATTTAAAGAATATAGTCATCCCAACGTTTAGGTTTAATTTTTTCACGTGTAGAGCGTCAGCTCGCGACCCATAACGCCCATAACGCCACGGCGCAGTTTTCAGCAATACCGCCTCCGCTATTAATTGGTGTCAAGTTCGGGTCGTCGTTTTTGCCAGATTGTCCGGGATATTTAGCCCTGTTATTATCCACTTCTAAGACTTCAGTTTGAACTTCCTCTTCGCAAGTCATTATACCTCTAGGTGCTAAATGCCTGAGGTATGTCTAACAGTAGCATATTCGGGGTTAGCATCAATAAGATCAACTTCTTCTACCAACGGTTCATACTTGTTTTTCCTATTAAATTTTCTAAGGAGGACAGTTCCAGGGAATAGTAACCAAGACGGCAACGGTTTACCATTAGCAGATTTCCTACTGTGTTGGAACATTTTCTCATGACTGCAATTTATCGAGGTGCAAAGTAGTGACCTGTCAGAGTGTAAGGCATCTTCTAAGACCATCTGCCACTGGGAGGTTTGTAACCCCCTGGATTAGAGGGCAAGCAAAATAGGTTTCCAAATTACATCATTGTACTTTTCAACCTATCCATTACCAGGAAGGTTATACGGTGAAGAACAACTCGTCGCGATACCACGTAACGTTAAATACGATTTTAACTCATTTGACATGAACGAAAATCCTTGATCCTAGTCTACATACAATGGAAAACCGAATATTGAAAACAAGCTATTAAAGCACCTAATCACAGTAGCGGCAGACATATCGGCACAAGGATATGCAAAAGGGAACTGAAAGTCTTCATGGTGGTTATCATGTATATGTTACGATTGGTGCTAGAAACAGGCCCCTTAAAATCTACACTTAATCTTTGAAAGGGAGCAGTTGCTTTAATTAAGTGTCCATAATCTCTTCTTACAAATCGAGATTTCAGTTCAACGCATACTGGACAAGAGGATATTACGCGTCTAATCTCTTCTATAGAGTAGTGCATATTTCTAGAACGAATTCAGTGCGTCATCCTCGTAATACCAGGATGACATAACGTTCGATGTAGTTCATAAAGATATTTAAAACCGTTAAACAAACTACATACTCTGCTAAAAACATCAGGCACGTAATGTCAAAATTATAACAGGCTAACTCTTCCCTCCATCTTGTAAATTTCTCATTTTTTATTTTGCTGCTATGTTTCTGGTCAAACATGAACGAAACAGACCGCTGATCAGTGTATAATTGAAAGTGTTTTTCAACAAGAAAATGTCGCCATTTCTTCAATGCCTCTACAATAGCATAAGTCTCCTTTTCGACCGACGAGTGTCGTTGCCCACCTTTAGATAGCATACGAGAAAAAAACGCCACAGGTCTTCCTTTTTGGCTCAGAGTCGCGACGATACAGTGCTCTGAAGCATCAGTTTCTACTATGAACGGTACATAATTACGAATGCTTGTAACGGCATATTTTGCAATTTCCTGTTTTAAGCTTTCAAAGTCAGAAATAGCAGACTGTGACAAAGGGAAGCTATTAGTTAACACAAGTTGTCGATTTTTTGTTGAAAAACTTGGTACCCATCTAGAGTAATGGACAAGCATTCCTAAGCAGCTTTTTAAAGAACCACGGTCTTCAGGCACTGGAAAGTTTAAGAGCTTCTAGTCTTGAAGGATCAAGCCTAAGAACGTTATCTTTAATGTAATAGCTTAGTAACGTAATGAAGTTTATAGAAAAAATGCTTTTGCTTTCGTTTAACGTAAAGTTGTATTTTGAGAAAACTGCAAAAAGATTTTTTAGGTTTTCGTCGTGTTCGCTTTGGTTCTTACCACAGACAGTTACGTCATCGAGATAGGCATACACGCCTAAAAGTTTTTCTTTAGAGATTATGTCGTCTAAAACTCTCTGGAAGCAAGCAACTTTATTAGTTACCCCAAACGAAATTCTGCAAAATTAGTCAAGTTTTCCTGTTAGCTCCCGTGAAGGAATAAATACCTCTGTTAACGCAAAACAGGATATATTTATTAAGAACATATAAATATAATATTTTAATAATAATGTCGCGTCATTCCCCCAACGAAGCCACGTTTACACTTCACACGCGCCCTCTACTTCCACAATATATATTTAAGTGTAGCCAACATCCAGGATGCGTTCCCAAACAGTACTAAGCTCACACTCGGCCATACTGACAGGATCATCGACCCCGATGATCTTAACCTATCTGAACAATTCTAAATAAATTGAAAAAAACAAAATACAATTATTTTCCTTAATAACATAACCTAATAAGTATAAAAATCATCTAAATTTTTCGGTTTTCGTACTTTTCGTCGTCTCGTACTACAATCGTTTAAATTCACTTCACTAATCCCATTTTCACTTTCACTGCTGCTTTTACAATTTTCATTTTGACTATTCCTGTTTTCACTTTCACTTATCTTGTCAGTTGTTTCTGCAGGTTCATCGTCAGTGCTTGATGATTCTTCATCATCTTCTTCTGGAACTCGATATTTTTTCATTCTACTTACATGTACAGTTGTAGCAAATCTTTGTCCATCAATACCTTGTATGCTCGACACTCGATATATATCTGCTGGTAATACCTCTGTAACTGTTAATGGACCACGGTATCGGACTTGTGTTTTTGTACTCTCACCTGTGTAAAGGCAATTTTCTGATGAAAACAATATCGCCCACATTATACTTGATAGCACTACAACGTTTTAAATCATGTCGCTTCTTCATTAACTGTTGTTCACGAACTAATTTCTGATGAATTTCATTTTGAATTTCTTGCGGTGGTTTCCATTCGACATCTTTACCATCTCGTACCATACTGGCTAACAGACCATCTGAAAAACGTGGCATAAACCCATATAATGACTCAAATGCAGATTTTTGCGTTGATTTATGTATCGCTGTATTTAAGTTTCGTTCCACAGTTAGTAAGTTTGCATCCCATGCAGTTTCAGTTTCCATACATGCCATAACTACCGGAATTAAAGTTCTATTTACGCGCTCTACTTGCCCATTTGCACGAGCCCACTGTGAAGAATTTAAAGTATGATGAATGCCATTTTTCCTAATAAATTCTTTAAATAAATTGGACGTAAAACATGTTGCACGATCGGATATTATCCGATTTGGAATACCAAACTCTGTTATAAATTTTTCCATTACGACCACAACCACTATTGCTTCTGTACTTTCTACAGCATACAATTTAACAAACTTTGTTAAAGCATCGATTATAAGTAAAACATATGAATTTCCACTTTCACTACGAACGAAGGGACCTGTTTGGTCAACATGAATTCGTGAAAATGGTCGTTCTGGTACTGGAATTGGGTTTAAAAATCCAGGTTGTTTTCCTGCAGGGATTTTTGACAAAATACATTCAGCACATGCACTTATGTGCCGACGCACATAACATTTTAGACGCGCAAACCAATATAACTCTCGAATTTTTGCAACCGTTTTATCAACACTAAAATGTCCCATCAAGTCGTGAAATTTCACTACAATAGCTTTACGCATTGTTTTGGGTATCACATACAATTCTATTATTTCGTTATTTACTTTCACTTCACGGAATAATTTTCCATTTCTTAATACATACCCATTTACACATTCAGTTTCTTCACGTGTACGTTTACTTGGATTTTTGTTTAACGCATCAATTATTTCACACAATTGTGTATCACTGCGCTGGATCGTTAAAATGTAATCATCTTCACTCATTAGTTGTAAAACATCAAGTTTTTCAATCACATTACTTATCGGCAATTTTGAAGAATCGATCTGTGATCTCGACAATGCATCTACATGGCTCATTTTCACGCCAGGTCGATACTTTATGTCCATATCATACTCAGCAAGAATTCCATACCATCGCGCAATTTGTGGACTCTGAGTTTTCTGCGTATTGAGGTATACTAAAGACTGGCAATCTGTGAAAACCGAAAATTTTAAACCAATTAAAAAATTTCTAAGTTTTTCCACACAATAAACAATTGCCTTCAATTCTAATTTTGACGAATGATAATTTTGTTCTACATCACTGGTCTTTTTGCTGATATAATAAATTGGGTGTTGTTGCCCATCGTCGTCTTGGGTTTGCATTAAAATCCCAGAAATGACATCAGCACTAGCGTCTGTATATAACACAGTTTCTTGCGCCTTTGGGTTATATAATTTTAGCACTGGCTCGTTAATTAACGCATCACGAAGATCAATAAAAGCATTATCTTGTGCTTCTGTCCAAATAAATTTAACATTCTTACGTGTTAAGTCACTTAAGCTACGAGCTCTAGTCGCATATCGCAGTATAAATCTACGAAAATAAGATGTAAGCCCTAAAAATCGACGCACTTCGTGAATATTTTGAGGCTTTTTAAAATTGTGAATAGCACTAGTTTTCTCTTGACCTGGAGAAATCCCACCAGCGGATATTTTGAATCCTAAAAATTCAACCTTTTGTAATCCAAATTGACATTTTCGTAATTTTAATGTTAATTTTGCCTTTCGCAATGCTTCAAAAACTTGTCGCAGTTTATCAAACATTTCGTCCCAATTCTTTGCAGGTATAATCAAATCGTCAATATACGACATAGTCACTTTATGTTTTAACGGACCTAATACAATGGACATTAATCGACTAAACTCATATGGTCCATTTGTTAAACCAAAAATTAATCGTTCAAATTGTCCTGTCGTATCCGGAGTAATAAAAGCTGTTTTCTGTTTCGCAGCATCAGTTAATGGTAATTGCAGGTAACCATGCGCCAAATCTTTTTAGATGTTCATCCACCGTCATGATAGGAAAATTTGATTTCACTGTTTGTCTATTCAACGCTCGATAGTCAATCACTAAGCGCGGTTCTCCAGTTTTCTTATGCACTAAAATTACTGGGCTTGCATACGGTGAGGTCGTTTCGGTTACGATACCTGCATCTTTCCATTTTTGAACAATATCGCCTATTGTTTTCCGTTCTTGTAAGCTTGCTCTGTAAGGTTTAGCTCGAACCGGTACTTCCGTATCACGAATATCAACTTTCATTAAGTCTGTACATCCAAGTTCCTCTAATGTAAACGCAAAACAATCTCGAAATTCGATGCACAAATCTAATAATTTATCTGTAATTGCACTTTCTAAAAGTGGGTCAACATTCAACATTGTTTGTGTAATTCTAACCTTGTTGTCGACGCTGTCTTTGGACTCGTCGATTGTGACTAAAGGGGTGGTAGGTACACGTCCCACTCCAATCACGTCACCAGCATTAAGTTTAGTGTCTACTCCAAAAACATTCGCTATTGGCACCGTTATAATCTCATCATTATACTCTGCTTTCACAAAATTTATGTGGTTTGCTAGTAGCACACGACCTTCAACAGATTTTATTTTTGTTCGGCGAGAAATTTCCTCTATTTGAATATCACTGAAGGGCAACTGATCATTATAACCAAACACTAGTTTCTCGTTTACACGCATGTATGCAATATTTGGATGTTCTGTAAATGATCGTCCTGCTACATTTTTCCTGGCCAGCCTCACACATGGGTGCTAGTGAAACGATATTTTCTTATCCTTCTATATTTACACCAGCTCCACGAAGTCTTCCGACGTAGCTAGGGGTCTATTCCTGGGGTAGAGCAATGAGCAATGGGGGGGTAAGTCGAAATCTATGGAGGGTTACACTTAACAAAAAAAAACAAACAGGCGCCACCAAGTCCAAATTGATTTATTTTAGGGGCATAGCAATTTTCTAAGGGCGGACTTGGAGACCCAAAAAAAAGAGATCGCCTTCGTTGATACACAAACTTGTCTTAACAGAATAAGACGCTGTTCCTGTAAGAAAGAATAATAATTAAGTCACATAAAAATGGGAACACTATTTGCGTCCCTCAAGTATACCTAAAAGTATAGAGAATATTTTCTGCATAATGGGATCATAAAATTTAGTTCTTATTGCTTTTTGTTTACCAAGTCTGATCAGACTAGATCAGAATAAAAAACTTTAAATGAAGAATATTAATTTACTAATAAGAATTTTCTTTGTTTCAGTAAATAAAATATCATTGTAATTAAATAAAAATAAAAATTTGAAGTACTTGCAAAAATGGTAGTAAGGGTTATCAACTGATCCTTACTCAAATATTTTATAATTCTATGTAACTAAAAATGCTAGAGTTTCTTTATAACCCAATCAGATCTGTGTGAGTCATTTACAAATGAATATACGAAATTTTCTCTTTAAGTTAACAAACTTAAATTTAGTTTGAAGTCAAAATAATCACCAAGATATTCTCTAATGTTATCAATAGTGGTTGTACTAAAATGCTAAACATGTGTTAGCCATTGGGCAATTGTTGACAATAGTGATCAAACAAACAGGTGATGTAATAGCAGCTGTTAAATTACGTTGAAGCCACGTGTGGTCACATATTTACGAAGCTAAGTGAAAGCAAATTTGATACTGGGGAAAACCAGCTTATTTACAGGTAAACTGAATAATAATTTTGTACGTCTAACAAACAAAATGAAATAATGTACTTTCAGAAGGAAGTACTCAGGAAATCTTAATTCTATTACGAACCCAAGACCAGCTGTTGTCCTTGGATGTAATGGAAACTACCTCGCAGTGCGGGAACAGCAACTAATTATACTTGCTTTCCATGCTTTAACACAGGTGTAGGAGCAAAGCGGATTCCTTACTTGGATCACGGCAGCATTACTTCGTAACGTAATCTTCCGTTGTCTAAATTTATTTACTAATATAATTTTTCATTGCGTAGCCAACAAATTAAGGTTTCTAAATTGTAACTTCAAAGGGATCATGTTGTCTCAAATTTTACAGTTGCGATTTTCGACGTGGCGTGCGATATCTACGTTATCCATGCAGTTTTCTAATTTCTCGTTGCGATTTCAGATGTGTCGTTGCGCGTTACTCAGGAAGTGTTTCACAAACATAGAGCGACTCGGAGGTCACTCGCCATTCTTTTAGAATGCATCTTGACGCTGCTTTTAACTATCGACGAGTGCCCTCGCTGCTTTCTTGCATGGTGGGAGGTTCCGGATTTTAGTTCTCGGACCTCTCACGCGCGCGCCAGTGGCTGTGAAATTACACCGAACTCGGAAACAACTCGACTAATAATCCTTGATATTATAATACTATAAAAGTTTGATTGTTACTCGAATATTTATTTTAATTAATAAAGGTATTTTAATATTCATTGTACGTTTAATGAATGGATTCTCCTACTGCAAAAATAAAATTGTTACACTACCTCTTTCCTAAAAGAAAAAAATTTTTTTTTTTTAAGAAAAAACTTCAAATATAACTAATACAAAAAATTTTTTTACAACAATACTAGCCTTTCCTACCTTCCTAACCAACTATGCAATTTTATAAATTTATTCAAATGGGGGGGACCTTCATTTATAATTGAGAGTGTGTTGGTAACTACGTGTACCTGACGTCCATCGGGAGACAAAATCGGGGAGTCACAATCGGTAATAATCAAAATTGGGAGGGGGTCAAATTAGAGAGTCAAACACTCCACGGGACAAAAGAATTTAAATTTACAAAATTTCTTGACTTGAGATTCCTACTTCTAATAAGGCTAATATTTCTGACCTAAAATCAAACACTTACAATTTACTTCTAATTTCAAAAAACTTCACTTCCAGGAGCTCATTTAGCTCTATTTACAAAAAACAGGAATGCTTCCTCATCAGAACAGCATTACCATTCAAAATATCATCACTATAAGGTGAGAATCAAAAGAAATACCCTACTAATAGGTCTAAATTTAAGCATCATCACAAGGTGATAACCAAAACAAAAGTGCCCCAATTATAAGGTTACTCATCAAATTCAAATACAAATTATTATCACTTTATCGCAAAGAGATAATCAAAGCAAAGGTAACCTAACCATCAGGTTACTCATCAAATTCAAATACAAATATCATCACTTCATCGCAAAGGGATGATCAAAACAAAGGTAACCTAACCATAAGGTTACTCATCAAATTTCAAACCCAAAATAACCCAGTTAGGGTTGTAGAATCCTACACCCTACTGATCATCCTATCACTAATTGCTAACGAACAACTGATCTCATTAGTGATGGACCAAACGGTGAAAATCACCAAGTCAACTTTGACCTTATCAAATCTAAGAACTTCTAACGGTCAAAAGGAACAAGGAAAGAACAATTCATTCTCTCCACCTTGACATGTAGAAATCAGGACCAATAGTTAAATAGCCCACCTACTTCTACATTGTAAGGATATCTGTCAAAGACATCCTCCAAACACATCTCCGAGCAACGCGCGAGCAAAACGACCAGCGTGCACCAAGGCACACCTCAAACTTACAAAATTCACAAAATCTCAAACCACTTATTTCACTCCTCAAACAAAATACTCAATATTAGTGGACCGACACTAAATCAAGAATTGGAACAAAACAAAACAAACCACTACGTCATTACTTAATATCAAAGAGATGACCGGACCGGAATTAATCGTCAAAATCATCATTTTCATTTGGATCTGATACTCCAATTGGTTTCAAGTCCTTTACGTGCCATTTCCCTGCTCTTGTTCCATCTTCGTTTTCTAACTCATATACTAAACTGGAATGTTTTTTCCGAATTTTACTCATAACGAACTTAGGAGCTAACTTAGCGGAAAATTTATCACTAGCACTCGAGAGGACCTTATTAGTTCTCCAAACATACTCTCCGACTCGGAATGAAATGTCTCTTCTCCGAAGATTGTAGCGTTTACACGAACGTTGATAAGCTACATGCAAATTTTCACGGACATTTCCAAAAATATCAAACAAAAGTTGACGATCCAAAACATAAGAAGGTCTACTACTGGAGACGACATCAACATCCTCACCAGGTATAAAATTATCATTATAAGCTTTTCCACTTAAAGGTACCTGACGACCAAAAACTAAAAAATTTGGCGAATAGTTGGTGGACTCATGTTTTGCTGAGTTGATCGCGTATTGGATCTTCGATATCTCAATATCCCACGTATCATGTTCTTCTACGTATGTACGGATTGCTGTACCAACTGTCTTATTGATTCTTTCCACAAAATTGCATTGGGGAGCATAAACAGCGTTATACCAAATTTTTTGAATTTCGTACCTTGCACACAAAGCTTTAAAAATACGTCCAACTAATTGTGGACCATTATCACAAATGACAAACTGTGGTACTCCGTAGACAAGAAATACCTTTTCTTCCAAAAACTTCTCGATCAAATGTGCGGTAGCACTACGTAAAGGTTGCAAAATCGAATACTTCGAGAACCAATCACCAACAACTAAGAGCCATTTATGTCCGCGTTTGGAACGAGGAAACGGACCCATCAAATCTAATGCAATGGTTTGGAATGGTAGTCCAACTTCTTTCTCCTTTCCCATCATTCCAAGGGGACCTCTATTGGGTGGTTTTTGAGCACCACAAATCAAACATTTCCTACAAAATTTACGTACGTCAAAGATCATCTTTGGCCAATAATACAATTCTTGAACTCGAGACAAAGTTTTTAAGGAACCAAAATGTCCTGCTGAAGGGGGGTCATGACATGATTTAATGACATCTACGCGCTGAGACTTTGGCACCAAATATTTCCACTCTACAACATTCGCCGAATGCGGTAATAAGGAAGGTATAAACTTATAAATAAACCCATCTTCCACTTTCCATTGTAGGTAGCTTTTGGGTGACAACAAAATTTTCTTCCTCAAAGACTCATACCACAAGTCTACTGCATCAAGTTTAATCTCTACTAAGTTAACTTCTGGATTCTCTAAAGGAACACCACGACTAAGGCAATCTGGAACTATATTGAACTTTCCTTTTCTATGCACCAAATCAAATGAGTGTTGCCTTAATCGAACTGACCATCTGGCGAGTTTTCCAGTTGGATTCTGAAGATTACTCAACCACAGTAACGAAAATGATCGGTGACAACGGTGAATCGAACTCCTTCTACCCACGGACGAAATTTCTCAATTGCAAAAATAACCGCTAAACACTCTCTTTCAGTGGTGGAATAATTGCGCTCAGTACGGCTCAGGGTTTTGCTTGCGTACGAAATTACACGCTCTTCTCCGTTTACATTCTGAATCAACACAGCTCCTAACCCAGTGTTGCTTGCGTCACACTCAACGATAAAGGTGCCGAGTAGTCTGGCTGAGAAAGAAGAGGTGCAGAAACTAATGCTTGCTTGATTAGCACAAATGAATTTTCTGCTTCCGCACTCCAGTTTACAGTTTGACCTTTTTCTTACTTTTAATGAGGTCATTAATAGGCGAAACTAAAGACGAAAATTCTTTATAAAGCGCCTGTACCAGCTGCACATTCCTATAAACCTTTAATTTCCGTTGTGGTTTTCGGACGGGAAAGTTAACCATCGCCGACACCTTATCGGGATCTGTACGAAGTGAGTTCGAACCTACTATATAACCCAAAAATTTAAGTGTTTTTTTAAAAAATTCACATTTACTTATATTTATGGTAAGGTTAGCTTCTTTTAAACGTTGCTTAACCTCTACTAATAACTTTAGATGTTCTTCAAAAGATGACGAACATAATATTATGTCGTCCAAATAGCAAAATACATGGGGTTCAAAACGTGGACCAAAAATTGCATCTACTAAACGCTGTTGCGTCTGCGCAGCATTCTTCAACCCAAATGGCATGCATGTAAATCTATATTGTCCTCGTGAGATAACACTGAAGGCAGTCTTATCCTTAGACGATTCACTAAGAGGATTTGCCAAAACGATTTTCTCAAATCCAGAGACGAAATGTAGTTCGCACCTCTCAACATATTGAGAATTCTATCTACGTTCGCAAGGGTACGAATCATGAACAGTTAAGTCGTTCAGGGTTCTACCATCAAAACAGAAGCGATATTCTCCATCTGCCTTCTTAACCAACAAAACTGGAGAGGACCACGGACTAGTACACGGTTCTATAACTTTAAGTCTAAGCATGTCGTCCAATTCCTCATTCAATATCTTACCCATATATGGTGACATGACATATGGTTTCTTGTGGAAGGGTTTGGCATTGCCTGTGTCTATGTCCAATTCGATTAGGTGAGTTCGTCCTAATCTATCGTCGCTGCTAATCTCACTAAATGAACTTATTAACTCTTGTGCTTGCGCACTTTGAGCATCTGAGAGGTCATGTAAACCACATAAAGAATCTTCAGTGTTCAAAGGGATGGAAGACGGACCTATATACCCTATGTCGTTCCCAACATTGCTTTGGATAAACCAATTATTACTTCTAAAGTCAGCAACTACACCAAATAATTTTGCAAAGTCACTACCGAAAATAAATGTATGCGGTAGGGACGGAACCACTAATGCATTAAGGATGCGGCAATCATTACCTATACAAATTGGCAAATCTACTGAGCCTACAACAGACTTTATTGAACCATCAGCTGTAGTGATACCTGTTTTGCTGAACTAAAATTTTCAAGTCTAATTTTCTAACAATAGAAAGTGCTAAAGATCCTACCACTGAGGTAGTGCATCCCGAATCCAGAAGACCGGTAATGTCTCTATCTATTAATTTCACCATAATGTAGGGTCGATTATCACACTGCTTCTCAATGAACAGAGTATTATTCTTAGGCTTCGGAGAGTCCTGACAAAATTTTTAACAACTGTAAGCCATCTCGACCACTCGTCTTTACTAAAGTATTTTTCTTGTTTACAAATCATAACTGTAGCCTTATGACGCGGAACAGGATACCGACCACTATGTACCTGCCGCCTTACTGGTTTTTGAACAACGTGGACATGACGTTGCCTTAACGCCTTTTCGACCACATCCAAAACAAAAATTTTTTGTTGCTCTACAATCTCTAAACCAATGTCCACTACGGAGCAATTCCAACAAACAAAATGATTCCTCTTATCGGGACTAAAGGAATTACAAACCGAGGACTCTAAAGAGCTCTTATCCGCTACTGTTACTTGAGGATTGACTAATTTATTCTGAAACACCCTACTCTTAACAGCATAAACTTTCTCATTCAACCCAGGATGTTTGTTCTCATATGGATGCTTAGCGGGTTGCAAATCTTGTTAGGTTTATTAGAAGACGCCAAAACCGAGTTTAGTTTCATCAAAGAAGCTTCTTCTAACCTTTTACACAAATTTACTAGGGTCGACAAATCTTGAATGTCCGACAATGCAAGTGCCGAAATATATTCAGGAACCAAATTTCTTCTAATCATTTTAACTTTAGTAACTTCTGCTGGCTCGTTGGTCAGTCTACTAAAGAGGGTTTGCATATGCGCGACAAATAAAATAATCCTTTCGTCTTTACCTTGACGACGATTTCTGATCTTTTCCCAAATGTCATCATCCGAAGAACCAGGTAGAAAATCTTCCCTTAAACGTTCTAACAAGGAGTTCCAGTCTCGCAAAGAATTTTTCACTGTTCTAAACCAAACTAAAGCGTCACCCACAAAAAGTTCACATGCTGATCCAAATAAGTCAGCTTCGGATACCTTACGAGATTGTGCCAAATCACTAACTCTATCTAAAAATGAATGTAGTTGTTTGGGGTCACCTGAGAATTTTACAGGCCATGAACCTATAGGTACTGAAGGTGTTATATACGAAGTCGAATGAATAGGTGCACTAGCAACTGAAGGAGATACTACAACGGACCGATTCAAATGGGTGGACTCTGTACTTTTATTGATTTTATCGTATAAGTCAGCTTCAAGAGTTAATATCGTTGCTACGGTCTCATTTCTAAACTTAATTGCTTCATCGGGATTTATTGAAGGAATTTTCATACGCTTAGCTCGTCCCGAAAGGTGGTTTATCCTTGAACAAGCTCTTCTAAAAATTGAGTCTGATGAGTCGCCCTCAAATTCAGACACAACATTACGAACTGACTCGACTGAAACTGAAATTTCTTTACTTTCCGTTGCAAAATCTACTTCATAACACGAAAGGTCAATCAAACAACCAGGCTTATCTATTTCTTTAGCTAACAATCTACCTAAAATTTTCCGTTTCTCCAACACTGGCCTCTCACTTACCACTCCTCTGATTCTTAGTTCATACTCCAATTCTTCTTTAAGTAGACAAACAATTTGGAATTTTTCCGACATGGTTACTACAACCTAATGGAATCAAACCGATAAATCTAACTAATTCGAATCTTACAAAAGCTATCAAAACAAATTCGTACCACTAAAGGTAAAATCAAAAATGTTTTTGGTAAAATTATTTTGCCAAAACAATATCAAAAAATTTAAGGGTCAAAACAGAATTAAAGTCAAAAGTAAATTTGACCAAATTAACGAATTGAGTGTATGGGGATCACCGTTACAACCAATCTTTTATCAAAAGCAAACACACAAATCTAAATGTCAAATAAACCTTAAGCAAACAAATTTCGGAGCAAAATAATTTTTGGACAAATGGACTTCAAAGGAAAATAAATTTTGAGCTAACAAACTTCGAATCAAATTAAATTTAGAACAAATAAATTTCGAAGCAAATTAATTTTTAACAAATAAATTTTAAGGTAAATCAAATTATGAACAAACAACTTTCGAGCTAAATTAAATTATGAACGAACGAATTTCAACAAATTACTCGTTGAACAAACAAATTTCGAGGCCCCAAACGTTGCCGGCGCCAGTGCTACATTTTTCCTGGCCAGCCTCACACATGGGTGCTAGTGAAACGATATTTTCTTATCCTCTATATTTACACCAGCTCCACGAAGTCTTCCGACGTAGCTAGGGTCTATTCCTGGGGTAGAGCAATGAGCAATGGGGGTAAGTCGAAATCTATGGAGGGTTACACTTAACAAAAAACAAACAGGCGCCACCAAGTCCAAATTGATTTATTTTAGGGGCATAGCAATTTTCTAAGGGCGGACTTGGAGACCCAAAAAAGAGATCGCCTTCGTTGATACACAAACTTGTCTTAACAGAATAAGACGCTGTTCCTGTAAGAAAGAATAATAATTAAGTCACATAAAAATGGGAACACTATTTGCGTCCCTCAAGTATACCTAAAAAGTATAGAGAATATTTTCTGCATAATGGGATCATAAAATTTAGTTCTTATTGCTTTTTGTTTACCAAGTCTGATCAGACTAGATCAGAATAAAAACTTTAAATGAAGAATATTAATTTACTAATAAGAATTTTCTTTGTTTCAGTAAATAAAATATCATTGTAATTAAATAAAATAAAAATTTGAAGTACTTGCAAAAATGGTAGTAAGGGTTATCAACTGATCCTTACTCAAATATTTTATAATTCTATGTAACTAAAAATGCTAGAGTTTCTTTATAACCCAATCAGATCTGTGTGAGTCATTTACAAATGAATATACGAAATTTTCTCTTTAAGTTAACAAACTTAAATTTAGTTTGAAGTCAAAATAATCACCAAGATATTCTCTAATGTTATCAATAGTGGTTGTACTAAAATGCTAAACATGTGTTAGCCATTGGGCAATTGTTGACAATAGTGATCAAACAAACAGGTGATGTAATAGCAGCTGTTAAATTACGTTGAAGCCACGTGTGGTCACATATTTACGAAGCTAAGTGAAAGCAAATTTGATACTGGGAAAACCAGCTTATTTACAGGTAAACTGAATAATAATTTTGTACGTCTAACAAACAAAATGAAATAATGTACTTTCAGAAGGAAGTACTCAGGAAATCCTTAATTCTATTACGAACCCAAGACCAGCTGTTGTCCTTGGATGTAATGGAAACTACCTCGCAGTGCGGGAACAGCAACTAATTATACTTGCTTTCCATGCTTTAACACAGGTGTAGGAGCAAAGCGGATTCCTTACTTGGATCACGGCAGCATTACTTCGTAACGTAATCTTCCGTTGTCTAAATTTATTTACTAATATAATTTTTCATTGCGTAGCCAACAAATTAAGGTTTCTAAATTGTAACTTCAAAGGGATCATGTTGTCTCAAATTTTACAGTTGCGATTTTCGACGTGGCGTGCGATATCTACGTTATCCATGCAGTTTTCTAATTTCTCGTTGCGATTTCAGATGTGTCGTTGCGCGTTACTCAGGAAGTGTTTCACAAACATAGAGCGACTCGGAGGTCACTCGCCATTCTTTTAGAATGCATCTTGACGCTGCTTTTAACTATCGACGAGTGCCCTCGCTGCTTTCTTGCATGGTGGGAGGTTCCGGATTTTAGTTCTCGGACCTCTCACGCGCGCGCCAGTGGCTGTGAAATTACACCGAACTCGGAAACAACTCGACTAATAATCCTTGATATTATAATACTATAAAAGTTTGATTGTTACTCGAATATTTATTTTAATTAATAAAGGTATTTTAATATTCATTGTACGTTTAATGAATGGATTCTCCTACTGCAAAAATAAAATTGTTACAGTCCTATTATCAACTCCGTTGTTTGTGCGGTATTTGGCACTACATAAAATTTTATCTTGTCTATTTTGACGTTATCTATCTCAAGATCAGCTTCTATAAATGCATTTGTTTCCACCACGGGTTGTTGTGAACCAAATCCATATAATTCCTGTTTCGTTTCGCATACCGTCGGGAAATGCATAGAAACATCTTGGCGTATTGTACATATTGAACTACCCATATCAATCATTGCATTTAATTGTCGTTTATTTACATAAACTTCGCGCAAAAATTTGTTTACGGAATCATTAACCTCTTGCAGCTGTTCCACGGCCAACACTGTTGTGGGGTTTCGATTTACGTTTATTTTACGGCTGTGCTCAACTGATACATTACGTTCGGGACAATCTTTAGAGAAATGTCCGCTTCTTTTACAACGAAAACAAGCATTCATTTTACTCACTTGTGTACACTTTGCCGAAATGTGTCCTGTTTCAGCACAATTAAAACAACGAACACTTGCATCGCTCCTAATTTTCGATTGTGTCTCATTCGTTGCACTATTAGGTTGTTTAATGTCTACAGAATGAGGTTTATAATTTGTACGCACACGATTATCCTGTTGCAATCCAGCCACGCGATATAACTGTATTATATCATGCAACAACTTATTACCGTCTGTATGTGCTTTAATTATTAATCCTGGTATAACTTGTTTAATGTATAAACCGACTACAATTTGTTCCTTAATCTCTTGAAAAGGCAGTTTAAGGGCAGTACACAACTTATATTTGTCATGAAAGTAACTTTCTACACTTTCGCGGTCATGCTGTACTCTTGCCGTCATTTGCTTCCACAAACTAGTAGTACTGGGTGTAAGGTCAAATGTGGCTCTGAATTCGCTTTCAAAATCATTCCATGAACGTATGTGTGCTCGACGCACTTCATACCAGTCCTTTGCTGATCCTAATAAATGTATACGAGCTGTTTCTAATTTGACCTCTTCAGGCCAGCGGTGCAGGAAAGCACAACTGTTGAGACGATCTAACCATTCGATTGCTCCATTTCCACTATCTCCCCAAAAATTCGATATTGATTTATCCAAATCAGGCATTACTTGGTAGTGGAGATTCGAGTTTTGCGCCGTGAATATTTGTTGGTTTTGTTGCAAGGCATTACAAAATAACTGTTCCGTATGAGAACGGTTTCTTTCCGCTGTGGTCACCATTTGCATTATTATCGCCATTTGTTGTTGGATAAGCACTTTGAAATCGTCATCCGAACGCGCTTGTGGTGGAGATACATCGTTATCCACGCTATCCACTTTGTTCGACGCTGTTTCAAATTGCTGTTCACCGGTATTTGGCATTTTTCTTTCAAGACAACACGAGGAGAAAAATTTGGTATCGCTGCGTCGAGATAAATCGCTTTCTATCTCTTTGATCCCAATCCCACTTCTGAAATGTTAGCTCCCGTAAAGGAATAAATACCTCTGTTAACGCAAAACAGGATATATTTATTAAGAACATATAAATATAATATTTTAATAATAATGTCGCGTCATTCCCACAACGAAGCCACGTTTACACTTCACACGCGCCCTCTACTTCCACAATATATATTTAAGTGTAGCCAACATCCAGGATGCGTTCCCAAACAGTACTAAGCTCACATTCCGTTAGCTTCAAAAGCAGTATACTTCCTTTCGTCTTCCCGTAGCGGTATTTGATGATAAGCATTCCGTAGGTCAATAGTACTAAATATATTGAATTTTGCTATCTCCGAGACTAATTTTTTATATTTGGCAGCAGATAAGCATCAAGGTACGTGAAACGATTTACAGTTTGTGAGTAGTCTATCACCATTCTTCTACGGTGGTTAGCGTTCTTTGTGATTAACATTTAGGTACGCCAAGGGAAGCTACTCCCTCCCGAAGCAGCCGTATAACTACTTGATTGATGAGTTTCTCGTCCTCGCATGAATACTTCCTCAATTTCGTAGCAATAGGCCTGTAGTCCGAGGCCAAGTTGGAAAATAACATTGCAGGATCTACTTTAGTACAAGTAGTGCTGCATACATTTAAACTAGTTTTAGAACCTCCAAAATTCACGTTTACCGAACTGTGGAGCTTAAGAATATCATGGCCAATTATATCATCGGTACAAAGTTCAGAAAGAATAGTCAGCTTAACTCTAGCGTACTTGTAATTCAGTATCCCCAAATCAACAAAACAGTGTCCCTCGACTCTAGATTTGTGTGACGTTAAAGCCATAGATATAAGGCCCGAACTGGGATACGTAGTGATATTAAGAAGAGAAACATAATCCTTATCGATATAAGTTTCAGAACTCCCAGTATCTACCTAGGCGTCAGCATAAAAATTATTGACTTTAATCTTAATCACAGATTTCGATAGGCATTTAGGAGCAGCAGCTACAATTTGTTCAGAATCATCGACGAGGCAAGCATTAGTCGTCCTATCCATATCCTTCCCCCATTTACACAGTTTAGCAAAAATGCCCATACTTTTTGCATTTCCTACAAGTCACATTTTTCGCAGAGCAATTAGCACGAGGATGTCTTTTGTTCCCGCAAAAATAACATTCCTGATTAGAAGAGATTTACACGTTATTACAGTTATTCTTTGGCTCAGCGACTTCTCGCCTGCAGTTTGTAGTTGATTAGATTGTAATAATAAAATCGCATATTTAATAATTCTATCTTTTATAAGGTTCTAATCAACTAAAAACTTAGCTAATAATTTGACAGCTAAAATAAACATTTTGCAATCTAGTAACTAGGAAACTGGAAAGGTAAAGTGATTATGCAGATAATTACATTATTACTACAGTGTCTTAATCGTAGTGGTAATTATTTGTAAATTTAGTTGTCGATAAATTTTTCCTGAACCAAAAATGGGTTTCAATTGAACGAGCCTTGTAATATTACAAAATCGTTCATGTACGTGTATATGATTAAGGATAAATAATATTCTAACCTATAAATACAATAAAAATTACTAAATTTCTTGGCAATAACAAAAATTTTGAATGACTTTGAATACTACTTTAATAGTAACAACTCAAATACTTACTATTATAATAAAATTACAGCTTATATATCCCAAATATATCACAAAATTAATAAATTAGATTTTCAAATGGAGAAAATTTATTGAATCTATTTTGTGTAGATTCATGAAGCAACCTTGAACCTGTCACGCTAATGGAGCGTATTTCTCTTGCCAATGGAAATATTCCTATATCTTTTATTAAATATATTAGAATTTAAAGTAACATTGACAATGTAGTTTTTTATCCATTTGAGACGTCATCTTAAAGTTAAAACGAATGGACTATACCATTTATTTTTTTTCTGTTTTTATTGTCATTGTTATTTTATCGACAATCCTCCATTCCACCAAATAATATACAAAGCATAATGTTACAATCCGATTCTTATTTAACGAAAGACTTGTAAATACAGAACACGTGTATTCAATCGAAGCCGTTTATTCCACCAAATGCATAAAATAAGAACATAAAATAAAAATGCTAACATAAATAATAAAAGCGCAGCATGCATCTGCTTTCACATAAAATCATCTAACCTCTATCACTGTTCTAGTGTTGCCAACAGACAACCAAAATAGTAGTATAGTAAGGCCGGTACGACTTCAAAACGGTGCACGCGTATGTTTTTCAATGGAACATACGCGTGCACCGTTTTGAAACCAGACCGGCCTTATATTACTTTCAATATAACATATGTATGGACATGTTTTAAAGTCAGACCGGCCTTATATTGCTTTCAATGGAACATACGTGTGTGACTTCAAAACGTGTTCACACGTATGCTATATTGAAAGTAATATAAGGCCGGTCTGGTTTCAAACGGTGCACGCGTATGTTCCATTGAAAACATACGCGTGCACCATTTTGAAGTCAGACCGGCCTTACTACACTACTCAGCACACACACACACACACAGATATATATATATATATATATATATATATATATATATATATATATATAAAATAAATCAATAATACTCATCTACAATAAAAAGGATTTGTGTATAAATTAATAAACGCGCGATTTTATAGACAATAATAATTGTTTAATAATCAATTTCTTCTTATTTATCATGATCCTATCTCTCAAATAATCTAAAATGCATTAAAATTACGCCTGCTACTTTGTTAGTGTAGATGAAATAGTATTTTAGTCCACAATAATAGTAACGCCATTGGATATTGTACGTCTTACATACGTTTTACATAAATCAAGATTTAAGATATAAGGTCAGTACAGTATTATAAATTAGATGTATAAATTGCATGAGATTTAAACAATTTTTACAAACGTAAGAAAACCAACTGCAGATTTCCTTAAAATAGAATCTTGAGCGCTAGCTACCTTTCACGTAAAGATTCTCAGGATTGCTGTGAAACATAAATTGAAGCAAAGGACATTTGTATTACTAATTGACATTTAGTTCACAAAGCTTGACAGTTGTCTAAGGATAGGGCACGTGATGCAGCCCAACCGAAAAGAACATTCATTCGTATGCGATTTGTGTGATTACACCGCATCACGGAAAAGCCATTTACAAAGACATTTTCGGTCGCATACTAACGAACGTCCATTCGCATGCAATTTGTGTGATTATACCACATCACAAAAAGGTAATTTACCAAGACATTTTTGGTCCCATACTAACGAACGTCCATTCGCATGCAATTTGTGTAATTATACCGCGTCACAAAAGAGTACTGTACAAACACATTTTCGGTCGCATACTAACGACCGACCATTCGCTTGCAATTTGTGTAATTATACAGCATTGCGAAAAAGTCATTTAAAAGAACATTTTTGGTCGCATACTAACGAGCGTCGGTTTGCATGTAATTTGTGTGATTATACCGCATCGCAAAAAACACATTTAAAAGAACATTTTCGGTGGCATACTAATGAGCGTCCATTCGCATGCAATTTGTGTGATTATATCACATCACGAAAGAGTACTCTACAAACACATTTTCGGTTGCATACTAATGAACTTGCATGCGTTTGCAATTTTTGTGATTATTCCACATTTCATAAAAGTTATTTACAAATACATTTAAGGTCGCATACTAACGAACGTCCATTCGCATGCAATTTATGTAATTATACCGCATCACGAAAGAGTAGCCTACAAACACATTTTCGGTCGCACACTAACGAACGTCCGTTTGCGTGTAATTTGTGTGATTATACCGCATCACAAAAAACACATTTAAAAGGACATTTTCGGTCGCATGCTAACAAACGCCCATTAGTATGAAATTTGTGTAAATATACCGCATACGAAAAAGTCATTTACAAAAACATTTTCGATCGCACTCCAGGAACTGTTTATTTAGATACAATTTGTGCAATTAAACCATGTCACAATAAAGTAATTTACAAGAAGTTTTAAGATCGCAAACAAGGGAATGTCCAATTCCACGCAATTTGTGTAATTATAGCTCGTCTTGAAAAAGTGATCTACACAAGCCTAGGTAGTCACGTACTAACTAACATCCGTATGTATGTAAATTATGTGAGTATAATGCATCATAAAAGAGCACTTTACAAGTACATTTGTGATCGCATATTAACAAACGTCCTTTAGTATGCAATTTGTGTGATTATACAACATCACAAAAGTGCTATTTCCAAGTTCATTTATGGAATCATACTACTGAACGTCTATTCACACGCAATTTGTGAAGCTTTTCCGCATAAAAAGCTATTCTAAAAGTTCATTTGTTATTACATACTAGGAAACATTCATTTGTGTGATTAATACGTATTGCAAAATTAGTTCTGCCGTCCCGTATTAATCAACATCCCAAATGTTTGCAATATCTGACTATTTCGCATCAGAGAATAATTTAAAAGCAAATGTGCGATTCCATAGCAACCAACGTTCATTTGCATGCTTTATATGCAAAATGCTGCATAAAAAAGTACATTTAAGAAGACATCCGATTGTATATTAACCCTTCATTACCCTTGTCGTCGGTTTTTCCCTGTCAGACTTCTTTTTCTTATATTTTTGTTTATAAAATTATGCCAGATGTTTAGTACTTTTATAAAATAGGCTCTGTTAAATGATACTAAAGTATTCTTTTGTTGGGTGTAGTTTCGGAACAGCGTGTGTCTTTGTTCCAACAATTACTCTTAAACCGTTGAAGCGTCTATATTTATGGACGCAGGATGTATCAATAGACATGTACCACAGATAACTAACTCCTAGATACTTCATGGCAAACTAAAGCTTCGGACTTTGCACACCGCGCCCTCTTGCGCTTGGGAGCAGAATCTACTCTAGCGAAAAACTTTAATTACAGGCAACTAAATTACCTCAACCAAATTCAGGTTCAGATTTGAATACTGTCACATTTTAAATTCTGCATATAGCAGTACTCATTCAGAACCCATTCAGCAGAACCTTAATCTTGTAAAACACAAAATGAACTTATTAGATGTATCTATTTAATATACTACAAGTACAATACATAAACTTATATCGTTGAAATGTGATTTTGAATAGCTGCATAAACCAGTGCATGATTCATGAACTGATCTAGGATAAGCAATCAAAAGTTTACAGTTAGTGCATACTAGATAAATGCAATGTGGATATTGCATTTGCATGTACCCTTGTAGATCCTTCACTATAATAATTTTCTTCGAAATGTATATGGCAAATTTTCTTTACACTGTATAGGTAAAATGGATCCAGATTAAAAAGGTCCTTGTTATTAATCACATCCATGTACAGTTTAAACCTTCCCATATTTTTGTTCGGATTAGGAAATCTATGCCGTCTAGAAATATTGTCCTTACAATTTGGAACACAGCACTTAATATAACACATTTTAAGTACACTGACACATGTGTAATAATACTAATGTATAAAAGAACATAATAAATATGCTTACCACTTCTTCAAAGCACAAATATTTTTCAGGTTTTAACAACTACAAATATAACCATATATTTCTTTAAATTATAATTAAAAACTAATATTTATACAGGCCAGATATAACAAAATAGACGGAAATAATGAGAAATCTACCAAATAACCACAGCAAAAAACGTAAACAAAATGTCGCAGTTTAGTTATAAAATTTTTATTCGGTAAAATTATAGGAAATTTTTTCTCGAAGGGAAGTTCGCTATTGCCAAGCCTACCTCCCACCCGAATAATGCCATTTGAATCTAAAAACGGACTTAATGAAAGCAATTTATTGCATTCATTGCCTGCGTGTCGCTTTAAACTAGCTTCACATTGACTGTTGATAATGGAGGTCATGAGACTACGAAAACTACCATTAGCAATGTCCGTCCTTTGTAATTATACTACCTAAATATCGAAATTCATCTACCTCCTCTAACTCGGTATTGCCTATTTTTAATTTTGGTTTAGAACTAGCCTGTAACTCGCTTGTCATTATCTTTGTCTTTACTGAGTTAATTCTCATACTATAGTTACTCTGTAGTATCTCATCTAGAATATTTAAAAACTCTCCTAACTCTTTTCTAGACTCTGCTATAATGGCTATATCATTTGCAAAACGTAACATGTCCACTTTTTATCTCTTTTCTCTCTCTAGTTAAGTTTAAAGCTTCCTCAATGTAAACATTAAAAATTGAGAGATCGTATACAGCTCTGTCTAGCACCATTTCTAATCTTAGCTACCTTTTCTATTTCATCAAATCTAATTACTACGCTTTGGTTTTTATATAGACTGTAAATAATTTTTCTATCCTTATGAGAGAAGCCTATTTTTGCAAATCCTGAACATAACAATCCAGTTAACCCTATCAAATGCTTTTTATAAATCTACAAACGCGAAATGAGTCATCCTGATACAGGTATGACAATAATAATTTTTTTAAATTAAATATTACTTACCTGCATCTTCGTTTAATATGAATTGAGTCTC